>VWZS01004758.1:106472-125735 GCA_013397075.1 Rhabdornis inornatus | reverse complement strand
CAATCCATTTGCTTTTGCTTTAGAATAGCTACATATTCTCACATGTAAATAAGTGGGTATCACCTTGTACTCACCTTGTTTATCTTCTATCTCTGCTGCGTTTGCCATCTGTCTGTTAAAATATCTCTTTGGGGCTGAAGAGATTGAATAACTTCAGAAAAACTTTTTTTACCCGCTTGAAAATTTGAATTTTATCTTCTTATCTATGATCTTCTACTCTCAAAATAATGGTTTCTTAATGCTCAGGTAGCCAACATTCGGTCCCAGGTTAGAAAGCTATTAAATTCAGATAACTCACAATACTATGGAATTGGAAACTAGGGCTTTGTGAGGAAAAGAAACCTCTTTCTCACAACTCCCAAGGACCATCAGCTCTCCTAGAGTTTTAAATAATTATGTTATTATGCATAAACAAGTTATCTAAGGTCACTTTGTGTCAGAAATTCTCCCTGCACCATCCTCACATGTGCTGCTGAACAAGTCTGACTGTAAGAACGAAGCAGTAAGTAAAAGGGCTCCTATTATGGAAAAAAAGAATTAATCTTCTGCAATCTCTAAAATTTTGGTATTGTTTCACAAGGTTCTCTTTTATATTCTATGAACTTGCATGGTATAGTTTTAGCATCACCAATTGTCAATTTAGACCAAAGATCTTCATCCTCTCACAAATTATTATCCATATCTGTAATTTACTTGTATCTGGGAGAGCTATTATGATATGTGCTTTCTACTTTACTGCTCAAAGAAAGAAAAGAGAAGAAGCTCACAGTCCATGCACACAGTTACAGAGCTTGGCAGAAATTACCATTATCCCGCCATGTATAAAGCTTTCACTAAGAGCTCCCTTCATCCAGTAAATGAAGATGAATGCTTATTAGGAAAAAAGGGCTTGCTGTGATCAACTTCCCAAAAATAATCAGAGTGAGGCACGCAACCTGAACATTAGGGCTCTTAATGGCTGCTTTGGAGTGAACTGAGGAAGGCTAAGGATCCTTGGCTGCTTGCACTGAGTCATAACTTTTTAAACAAGGCCCTAAGTCAGAGCTATCAGTCCTGTGGTGCTGTTTTCCTGGCGCAAGATAAGCCTGTCTCTTTCTATCCCAGGCTAGGGCCTGTGATTTAACATAGCAATGACAGCAATTGCTAGCCCCAAAAACGTCCTTAGCAACTCCCATCTAATACAAATCACTTATTCTTTGTGAAAGATGAGTGAGTCATGCAAGTAACAGACTGCACATTAAGAGTACATTGTTAAAGTGTGCTTTAATTAGTTATGTGGCATATAATGATGTGGGGTCAAATAATAATTTAATTTTTGTACACTATCCTTTTTTTGTACATTACCAGTGGACCACCCTCTATGATGAAGGAACTCTCAATAACATACATGATACTTAACAGGATACTTACTAGGGAACACGAGGAAATTCTTTATTCTTTTGCCACAATAGCTCTTTACGTGTTTTTAAAGTGCTTTTCGTGTTATATAAGTGACTTTGAAAGCTGTGGCACAAAACTTTGTAAAATATCTTTGGAAAAAAGAAAACAGATGCAAACCCCATGCCATAAAATTAAATGAGCTTTTTAGACAAAGTATAACATACCACTTAGCTAATAATTTTTACTTCTGCATCATAAAAGCCTAAAGCTAACTCTTTATATATCTCTAAGCATACTGAGGTTGGTTTCTGGAAGAAAAATCTTTGGTTTATTTTTGTTACATCAAATAATGTAATAATGCACTGATTAAAAAAATAAACCACACCAACAACAACAACAAAAACCCACTGAAGTGGCTCCATATATAAAATGGATTTACTTTAAAGAGTACAGAAGCACTTAAGAAAAGAATTTTTCAAAAAACGAAAATAATTCATTCATAAAATAAATCTGCAGTAAAGTAAGCGATAAAATCTAAGGTTTAGCTCTTCAGATTTTGAGCTGAAATCCTCTTCATGAGCATGGGATTATTACTTTATAATCAGATCAGAATTATGTATCAGCCCACTGAAATCAGGAGATTCTGTCTTTGACACCAACAAGAGATTAGATTTTTTTATATTTCATTTATACTGCTGTTCACTTTATTCACAACATTTCAACATTTACTAAAGAGCAATGACACAAGAATTTGGAGTTAAACCTGCAAATGTGATGATTTCAGCCCCCATATTAGACAAATTTAAAGGTACAAGCATACGTATACACACTCATGCACTTTGTAGAGTCCTGCTTCAGCCCTTACTAGACAGCCACACAGGTGTCATCATGGTGACCCTAGGGACAACTTGAGACTCAAGCAGAGCCCTGCAGAGATACAAGTAGTCACTCTATCTAGCACCAATTACAGGAACAAGGTCCTGGGGAAAAAGGACAAATCATCATCATTATAATATCATATCTCCTTAGGAAACAAAGTCTCACTTTGGTTGTTCTTACCAGTGACCACCAGTGGCAGTGGTGGGTGCAGAGATTGATAAGGTGTCTTCACAAGCGTTCTAATAGATGGAAATTAAGAAATTATAACAATTCCATGATATGGGGAGCTCTCTTTCCCCAAAGAATATGGCTTCTTTCCAATGCAATTTTTATGAATCACATTTCTTTTTTATCTCATTCAATCCTGGAGCTGTCTCTGACCAATGACTACATTTGAAACTCTCTCTGACATTCACACCCGGCATAGTCATGGTGAAAAGATGGATACTGGCACTGTCAACATGGAAATCCAACTCCTGCCATAGTGACCTCACACGTATTTCTCTCAAATGCAAAGTTTTCCATTGTCTTCTACACTCTTATCATCCTATTGGACTAAGAGTAGAGAGTTGAGTATTTTACAAATGACCTTGGACCTCAGACTGTCACCCTATGTATTTATTATGTGAAAGCAATAAAGAAGCTTCTTACATCCTACGCACTATTCTGTAATTGTTGCCACTGTGCCAACAGATCCATTTTAGAGTATTAATCTTGACACATAGACCACTTCATAATCTAAAATGAAATTATTTGGTTGATTGCTCCTTATGTTTCTCCCTAAATGTGATTCTATGAGGATCTGTTGATAAAAATTTTCTCTTGATAAGAGCTATAAACTCAGGACCAAGACTTTCATGTGCTGAACTTTTTCTGTCAGTCCTTTGGGTAGTTCCCACAGCAGTCACTGAGGCAGTTCATGCTCTTTCAAAGACCCAGAGACAGGATTATAACACATCTATCTGGTACCAGCTTTAGAAAACTGATTTTTTTTCATTAAAAACTAAGAATGGTAATATCATGAAGGTTTCTGAAAAAATTACTTGACTTACAGATCTCCAACCCAACTGAACATCCACTACAGCTGAGGTTTGAGGATCAACAAGGCTATTTTGTAGCAAGCACAATACTTGAGTTAGAACTTTAAAAGTTCAGCGTTCCAGTATCATCATTAATATTTTTTATCATCGCTGACATGAACTAATGAAGTACTAAACTAGACTTGTACTAATTCATATTAATCAAATTGTCAGTTTGGACTGCCTGTCCTCTCTCCCATTTGATTTATAGATCTCATGATTTCCTTCATTCACAAATTAAGACATATCAGCAGCATATTAAAACAGAGTTAAAACTCAGCTGGATAAATTCTTTAAAGTATTCTTAGTCATGATGTATTTTGCCATTTTATTTAAAGAAAAGCCATCTTGAAAGTCTCACTCTGAGCAGTCAAAATTGAGAAATCAGTTTGAATGTTAAGATGGCATTAAGGAGGTTCAGTCCATCCTTCATCCAGGTATTCCCTTGCTGGTATTAGGAACAAACACCCTACCTCCCTGTCTCTAGAGGCTTGTAGTATGGTCTTGCAGGCCCATTAATGGAGAGTAAATATCATTTAAATCTTCTGATTATTTTATATGACGTACATAACAAATAAAACCAGAGTAAAGATTAAGGTTGATGTTTATACCATATAAAAATGGCTAAGAAGCCTCCATTTTATTTACAGATGGGCATAATATTTTTCCATATAGTCATTCAAAGCAGAACACTCATTTATTGATCCACAGTCAAATATGGAAAGAGGATTACTTTGTCCACTGAATACAAGGGAGGCTGGACTCTTAAATCAGACATCTAAAGACAGAATATCTGTTATGTGAAATACTATATAGAGAAGAATCACATCATAGAGAATAAAACACTTACAAATGGTAGGGGTATTATCATGTAAAACTGCTATGAAGTTTGAATTCATGGGTGAATGTGGACTCTGGTTTCTCAGCTGAGCATGTTGTAGCTTTGCTATTAATAAATAATTCATTAGTATGTTGCAAACACGGCATTGGTTCTCAACAAGGCTGTTCTGAATACATTTCCAAAGCATGCGGTTAGGCCAGTGGCACAATTTCAAGTCAATACATCACTCAGGAGTAGTGAAAGAGACCTCTTATTCTATTATTACTCTCAAATTACACTACTCCAAAAGTTAGTTAATTAGCAGCCAAGTATGACAGTTTCATCCTGTGATGGTTTCCTGTCTGTGAAAGGATATCAGTTTAAGTATGGTTCCTAAGACTTAGTATTGTATATCACAGAAGTGGGCTTCAAGGCACTTGCAAATTGTCTTCTTGAGAACTCTTAAGTGTTTTGCTGAATATGTTCCAAAGAGCCTGACTTTTCAAAAAATGTGAATGCTTAACACACTTGGCCTTAAAACATGCAGTAGTTTTTTGTAGCTTCATGATAATTATTTATATTGGTAAGAGAAAAAATGGATTACTAGGATCAATATAAAATAAGACTGACACAATCACAAGACATGAGCAAAATCCAAGGTAGTCTGCTTTTTTTAGGCTGGGAATTCCATCTGTATGGCAATGAAGGAGAAAGAGCAAGGGAAGGTAGAATGGAAGATTTTAAAGACACATACAGAAAAATTAAATTAAATTATTTTAAAGAAAGTAGTAGCTGTATGACAGAAATGGAAATTAGGTGGCAAGAGATACAGCTTAGGAAAGACAGTGGTAAGAGAGGGTAAACATTGCAGGAAGTTTCTAAATGATAGTACAGATTGCTTTTGCTTACCTGGCTTTGTTGTAAAGATGGCTATCACTGTCATTCGATAGTGAACAGTAGCTTTTGCACATTGTTAACAATGTAAACAAATACATATGTACATATGTACTTTTAACAATGCAAACAAATATATTTTTGCATGAATCACTGCTATATTTAATTTAGGTCACTCTATTTTAATTTAGGTCACTCTATTTTAATTAAGGTCACTAAAAATAAACCAACTGATTTTACCTTGAATAAAGCCTTATCAACTACTTCAAATAACAACACTGAGTGTTGATTGAGTTTAAGAACAATCATCAAGTTCTTCTTGGCAGTAAATTTGGAAATTTTAATTAAGTTTTAAACAAAGAGTAGCTGAACATAAATTATACCTCTTCCCTGCAGTCATCACATTACTACAGGTAATATAGGTAACACTCCTTGTATTTTGTTTATACAATTATGCAATTAACATTTGCAGAAAATTTCATCCAAAATTTGTTGACTGTATGATAAATTAGCTTTTGAGTAATTTAAGCATGATAATTATTTACTGCACATTTTACAATATGTGGGTTATAAAGTGTTCTGTTACATTTTTTAAAAAAGTGATTAACTTAATGAATAAATAGAGTTGAGGATGTCTCTTATATCAGGTTTGTGAATCCTGATAGCTACAGTTTTATGGACATTCTTAGACAAATAATTTCTTTTTACTTTACTTGACTTCTATTGGTTTCTAAACTGCCTTAGAACCAAAAGTGAAGCTTTGCCAATGTTATCAATCTCCTTCCAACTTTGAGCCAAAGCCACTAAATACAAAGTTTCCCTATAATCCCATATCCCATAACTTGGTAGATTTAGTGTATTTTTCCGGTGAGATGGTAATCTTGATTTTTTTATTTTTTTTTTACGTTACTAAACTTATTATCATATATCAGATAAAAGAGACTGTATGAGTCTCGAATGAATTAATTCAAAATGGCTTAAACCATGAGTTTTTGAGATCTTTGTATATCTCTTCTGTGTTTTATCACTTGTTTTGCAACAGTCCGTCCTCAATTTAACATCAGGGCTATAAAACAGAAAATCTAAAAATGTAGACATGGATATGACAAAGTGAAAAAGTGGAGCTTTCTCTGTTGTTTACTGGAGAATACTAAAAACAACTTACTGAGTTTCATATTTGTGAAACCTGTTTACTTCTGCGTTCTTTTCATAAGTAATGCTAGTCTTTGGGGTCCTGACTTGGTAGATATCAGAGCTGGAAACTCTGTTTATGTCCATTTTATCACCTGATCATACTAAATTTTGCTGCTGTTTTTTCAGTGGTTTCCCTCAAAATTTAATTTTAATAAAGCTGACTAGATATGTGATTTCCTAATAACTATCATTTAATACCATAGCATACTAGCATATATCTTACCTCTCATGTCCATTAAGGCAGCTTTTCCGAAAATCATCCCTCTGCTAGGAAGAAGACAAGGTTTGACAAATAATGGTTGCCCACAATCCTTTGGGTAGGTTTAGCTGTGATCAAATCTCCAAGTACAATTATTTTCAATGCAAGCAGATGGGAGCTGAACCGTGCAACACGAGTGGGACTGAGCACTGGTCTCCTGCCGAGCAGTCAGACCCAATGGCAAGGGTTGACTCAAAAACCATAAGCCTGATGTGCCCAGGTTGCACACAGCAGTTTTTCACATTGCACACACAGATGAATTATGCAGCTTCCTCCGTCTCTACCTAGGACTGTTGAATATCTGAAAGCCCATCCCACCCAGCTCGTATCATTTTTTCTGTCTAATGAAGATTGCCTAATTAACACTCTTTACCTTTGTAACCTTTGGCCTTTTTTCAAAATAGTGTTTAAGTCTACTTGAATCTAGTAGGAGCCAGGTGACATATTGACTGAGAAAAGTTTTTCCCTGCCTGAAGTTTTAGGCTACTTTGAGACCACAACATAGTAATAAATATAAGTAATAAAATATCATTATTATTTCATCAATCAGTAACAGCCTGAAGAGTAAACCAATAAAATCTGTTATTCCTGACACCTCTAATTTTTTGCTCCAGTTACAGTTTTCAAAATATGTCATTTGTCAAGCTACTGGATATTTTCAATTAAAGAAGCAGTCAAATAAGCTAAAAAGCTTGTTAGTTAATGTCTGACAATCAGCCCTATGCAAAGCCTTACCAAAAGCAAGTGGCTTTCATTATTTCCAGTAGAGACTGAAAGTTACAGGATTAAAGAAATTTAGGATCCCATTCCAAGCACATGTAATAAATCAAGCCACAAGTGGCATCAGTCTCACTAAAATATAGCGATCGCACCTTTACCACTGAAGAATATGTGCTTAGCTATTGGCCATTTCTTTTTTCAGGGGGAATTTCAGATATGTGATGGAATTCCAGCTACTTGTAGAAAGTCCAGACACGTGGTCATAAATAGAATTTTGTGGTGTGTAAACTTTGGATGACTAAGATTTGGTTATAAAATAACATAACACTCTATATTGGGAAATCTTTTTAAACTTGAGTGGTTCCTTTTATTCTCTATATATCAGCTTCCTAATGGCTTTTCAACAGTTTGAGCCATTTTCTAAAATTACCACAGCTGCTTCACATTAGTTATGGGTTTTGTTGCTAAGAGACCTTCTGCTTGCTAAGTCTCACCAGATCCTTAAACTAGATTTTTTTTGTTGTTGATTGCATATTCACAGCAAACACTATAGTTAAACAAGAGTTTGCAAAACTTTTCCCTCCAAGCTGGTTCAAACGGTGCGGAGACTTTCAAACTGCTGATAGCAGAGTCTTAGGGAATGCTGCCTCTGCCTATCGACTAAGCAAGTCACTTCAGTAGACTTCAGTATGTTTTGTACTATCCTCTTCTTTGTCCATTGCATGTTTCACAGAGCTGAATTTTGTATTTGTTTTACTGTTTTGACAATAATCATGTTTCCATTAACAAACATATTTAAAAATTCATTAATTTCACCAGTTCACAAGGAAGGGGAGGTAACTTCTACAGGAAGGAAGCAGGACATATCTGAAAGCAGAAAGGTCTGGTGGACTCAGTTCACCAACGTTCTGCTCGCTGAGCAGTCACTTCCATCCGAGTGGTGAATACAACACAATCTGTGCTAGCATTTAGGTCTGACCGTGAGGAAACAAGGTAAAAATCAGCAGCAACCAGGTGCAGAAGGAGTAATTAAACAGTAGTCCCTTGTCTAGAATAAACATCATGGAAAGTGAAGAGAAATAAGTCTGTGATGGAAGGAAGTGGCTAAGGACTGACAGGAATACTTGCATCAGAAACATAACCAGGACAGAAATATAAGCTGGAGCAGACCAGTCGTGAAAGAGGGAGTAAATCACAGTCTGTACCTGAGAAACACCCAAATCACTCGAATGTTGAACCAGTCTTTTCTTTCATGGCAACTCAGGCCTCCACCTCAACTGGACAGGGATGGTGACTTCCAGCTGAAAAATCAGAAGGTGTGTGACAAAGAGATTCTGGGCTGCCAGCTCTCAGTTGTGGTGATGGAGAGCAGAGAAAGGTGATCTATGGATGTATCTGAGAATTACTTTCAGGAGAAGGAAAGAAACACCGCATGGGGCTTCTCTGGATAACACTTCCCAGAAAGAGGGATCAGTTGGCAAAATTAGGAATGGTAGGGGTGGGGTTTTATTTCTGGTTTTGACATCACATCACTGATGTAATTGTGATTGTGGTTCCAGAGTTACATCACAAAACCCATTTATTTTCCATGTTCCCTTTCTCCTTGACTAAATGACTGGTAACAAGGAGACCATTGTCAGGTAGCTGGGGAGCAGGAACACCAACAGGGTACTTGAGATGAATGTCCAGCTGATAGCTGTCCACAAAGTAGAACAAAAAAGTTAATGTTACTCAGAATAATTTTGTATAGGAGAAAATTGAGGTAATATTTTGATTAGGAAATAATGTGTTTAGAAATAAAGTACAAAAAAGGAATATCAGTGGTTATTGTGATGAGGAAATTAAGGAGGTTGAACCCTCATACCCATATTTTCAGTTCTGCCCAACAAAATATATCAAATAATGAGAAATAAAACATTTTTCATATGCAGTTTTAAGATTCCAGAGAGCTGAATCACCTAGCATTTGACTGTTTTATTGTTAGCTGCTGAAGCCTTGTTCTTGGGTAAAAAATTTCAAAGGTTTGGCATGACTGGAAAAGGGAAAAAAGCAGAGCGTGAAAACAGAATACAATTACTAACATTTAAAAACAAAGGAAAAGGTTTGGTTAGATATGAAAGAAGACTCTGTGGTGGTGAAGACTATGAAGCATATTCCACAGAGATGGAGCAGACTTCACTATTTGAGTTTTCTCAGAATAAGTTTGACAAAAACCTGCTGGTGACAGTGGTGCAGGAGATCCTGTCTTACAGGAGGAATAGTCTTCTTTAACAACACGTGATACTCTTTCAATCCCCTGACAGAATTTCTTACAGTCCAGGAAGAGAAACACTTAAAAGAGACTCTGAAATCTGTATTTTTCAGTTCTCACTTACCTGGAAAGGATGTCACTGCTGGGCTGATCTCAAGTGCCACTATAGAGGTAACCTGTGTGTGTAAGCATAAGAACATGCGTGGTAATCAACTTCAGGTACCATGAGCAACTGAATACAGTTGCTCATGAATTGAGTTGCTCATTGAATACAGAGGAGGAATTATCAATGTCATTAGGTCAGAGCATACCATAGCCCTTATGAAAGGAGGTATTTGACATTAAGTAGAGCTTTTCTGTTTCAATGCTATATTCACCACGTTCATGGGAAGGAAATTACATAATCTTAATTGTTTACTTGAAAGAAAAAAGCTATGCTCGTTTCCATGGTAAATAGGGATTCGTGGATTCCTGATTCCTGGATGAATTACATAGTATTTGGCTATGCTATGACATGCAATGTTAAAATACGAACTCAAGATTGGTCTAGCCTGGAATAATGTTTCAACCACTAGGGAACATGATACTTTCGTAAAAATAGGCTTGCAATTCAGATAATGATATTTCCACTGTATTATTTATTTGTTATGTCTGACAGTGAGCTTGGCCCTTTAGAAGAAAAACTAAAAACCATTTCTGCCCTGGGACTAAACAGCCTTAGGCCCCAGTCTTAGAAAGATTTATGTTTGCATAACTTGAGCAATCTCACTGGGATTCAAACATAATACTGAATTTACAAAACTGGTGCACGTGGCCAATGAGTGGGATTACAGTCCAGAACATGGCAAGAAGAATGTAACATGGCATTAGTAGTTTGACCCATATTTTAAGTGCTGTATGGAGCAAAATGAAGTTTGCAGCTCTGCTACAAGGAACTTATTTTCAAGACAAGATAATCTGGAAGACTAAAAAACAGCAATCACAGTAGAATGACTACTAAAAGAAACCTTGATTTTGACCTTACCAATCATCAGTTAAAATCTCTTCAAACATTGAGTATTTTTGTTTACAATGATGTGCCACTCAAGTTCCATGCATTACTGAACTGACTGGTGAGCTCATCAGTCTGGATGATGTGAAACTAACTTCTTTGAAGGTTTTTAAGAATTCATTTCCTATTCTGTTGCCACAGATTGCCTAAACTGAATATTATCTATCTAAACCTATCTATAGAAAAAATGTCTAAACCTTCTTTGGACACTGTCAGCATAATAGTGAAATGTTCAACTATACCATATGCATCCAAAAGAGAGTACAAAATATCTGAAATTACACCTTTTTTTTTTTAAGTT
Source organism: Rhabdornis inornatus (assembly GCA_013397075.1). Taxonomy (NCBI): domain Eukaryota; kingdom Metazoa; phylum Chordata; class Aves; order Passeriformes; family Rhabdornithidae; genus Rhabdornis; species Rhabdornis inornatus. The sequence goes on along the minus strand of VWZS01004758.1, from coordinate 114,907 downwards.
TTGTTACTCTTGTCTTACTGAACTTGGAAACTTCTTCCTTTTCATTGATTCTTCCGGAAAACAACTTAAATAAAACTGCATATTATTGCTCAAAACATCATTAACCAGAGTAACATTTTAAAAACTATAAATGAAAAATAACGGTATCAACCATATTCACATATATTTGAATTCTGGAGATTTCCTTTGTGGTACACAACACACACAACTTAAATGTAATATAAAAGGGCTGAAAAGACTTTTTCCACAAACTCTGTTGTCTCTCCTTTTGCTATGTTGGTACCCAGCAGATGACTGAAGAGACACAGCCTTGAAATATTTAGCAGTTAAGATATGAATTCCCTCTTTTGCAGAACCTGGGTCTCTTTGCTACCAATCAGATCTCCTCAAAACATAAACAGAAAAATTTTGACTATTAAATTTAGCAAATTGCTTCAGCAATAAATATTATCTTTTCCCAGAAGAACTCAGGCACACAGGTTGATGCTGGAAGTAGTATTTTCAACCACGATAAGAAAGTTTATTCTTTTCTGTTACACAAATTTTAAATCATCACTATTACTCTAGACAGAAAAAAATACAAAAGTTCAACAATAAAAATTTCATAGTAACAGTGTTGTTGTTAGTAAACAGATAGACTATGCTATTCCTGCGTGTCTCTGTGGTCTAAACCTCTAATTGCAAAATGAATTTTAAAATTTTTGAAGTTCCTTGTTGCTTTAGTTACAGAAATTACTGAAAGGCTTACAAAGTAAGAGACTCTATTGCTATCTCATAATTCGTAACATTCTTGCAGGCCTCTATAAAAGGTCAGAGTAAAACTGCTTATAAATTATTATTTTGTTCTTCCAGCCATCTTAGCTTTCCTTCTTCCTCAAAACTGACCTGAACAGCTTTCATGTTGCAGGTTTGAGACTGCAGAGAGTTAACAGCACTTCTAACAAAACTGCAATCATTTAGAACTAGGGAATTTTTTATTTTTGTTTTACAGAAAAATAGAGGAGTGTGAAAGCTCAAAATTCAGAAAGATTTTTTTTCCATTCTACAGTAAGTTCTAAACACCAGGACAATCCATTGTATAAATTTGAGAATTGATAGAACAAACTTATTTTTGGAAAGTCAGGCATGCTCGTCTTCTACTACTCCATTCACAAAATGCCTTTCTAACCTAGCTTAGTTGAAAAACTGAAGGTTCGTAAATTGAAATTTTTGATCACCTTTTTCAGATGATAGTAGGTATGGTGATGGGAACTGAAAAGATGGCAAATAATCATAGTAGACTTTATTATGTGTGGCTGGCTTCCTCAAGACAGGACACAGATTTCACTGTCCTAGGTGCTGTCAGCAGGGACAGAGTGTGTTCCCCTCTTTCTTCAAGGGAGATCTGGAGAGCATCATGAGGATATTTTCACTGTTATGCAACGTAAACAAGCTTCATTCCTTGTTAGGTTTTAAAGTAAGAAGGTAATTACATTAAATAAATAAAGCAAGGGCTGAGATGGTGAATTATTAGGCGGCAGTTGTCTTGAAGTAGGAAATTGAGCTAAAAATATAAGTCAAAATATGTAAAAGTTATTTTTTCCTATTTCTATTGCATTCTTGTTCATTTGTCCCTATAAAGACAAAAACTTTCATTTTTGCCAGTGGCATGAAGGGAAAATTAAAAACAGACTTTTAAAAGCTAAAATTACAGCCAGATATTTTTAATAGTACCCTCACTGTTGTTGTTTACATAGTTTAAGAACTTCCAGCTATTTGCATTCTGTTTTAATTGGAGAGAAATCAGAACAAATCCTGTTTGAGCAGCTTTTCAGTCTGCAGAGAAAATAACAAGTTAGAATTTTGTTCTAATATGTCATACTACAAAAATATATTTAATCTCATACAATATTACAGCTGAATAACAAAAAAAAGTAAAATGTGGATCACATCTATTTAGGTTCTTCAGTTTTTCTGAAACCACAAAACTTTCCCTGAGGTTTTGTTTTTGTTTTTGTTTTGAGAGTTAAGTGTCTACAGCAGTATTTCTTTATGTAAATTACTTCTAACCATCACAAAGTTAGAGTTTCCAGACTTTATGCATTGGTATTAGACAGCAGTACCCAAATCTTTTTAGAAAGCACGCTACCCAGGGAAGCACTTCCACATACAGAGAAATATTTGCTCTTTACAGTCTAGGTTGATGGGCAATAGAGCAGAAGAAATGTATTTTATGCAGAAGGAAAAGAGTACAATAACTTTGTGCTCTTGATCTGTGGTGAGCACAGAACCAGTGTAGATCACAGTAAGTACCCAGGATTAACAGGTCTGAAAATAATCTCACCAACTTTCTCCCTGTTCTCCAAATGGCGGTTGGCTTGTAAAAAGGTGGTTCATAGGCTAAAAGCAGGAAAACTCCTGCTTCCCTACATTTGGCTGGTGAAACTGATACAAGTGCCAGCACAAGTTTCTTATTTCAAGAAAGCTGAGACTTAACTAGGTTCTTGAATAAGTCTAAATAGTTTACTACAGCTGGGTTCAGATGAAGGAAAATAGCAAAATGGCTCACCCTGAGTTATCAGTGCCACAAAATATTTTTACCCCAAAACAAAGCCTCAGGAAAAGGTCTTTATCTTATCATAAAACACAAACAGTTTATTGTTCTGATTTGTGTTGTATCTGTAGCAAGATAAGTCTGTATAAAACTAGAACCTTGCTTCTACAATGTGAACCAGTGTAAAGTTGGAGTAGACAAGAGATATAGTAGCTTATTTGAGATTATTTTCTTCTCTAAATACTATTTTAATACAACCACTTTTAAATTATTTTCTGGATATGGCTTAAAATTATAAGTAAATATTTACACAGCACTTAATGACAAAGATGAGCTATGTTAGTAGAATAATTAAGACTGCAAAACTACCAATGCACTCCTCAGAAAGATTCTCAAGAGCTGGTGGTGGAGGACACTCACCTCACAACAAATTAACTACGTTTTGTGGACAGGTAAAAGGGAGAAGAACTTGCATAATAATTCTTCTAATTAGAGGCCATATTTGAAATCAAAATAATGAAATAATAAAACCAGTATAAAATCTTCAAAGCACTGCCTTTCCCAAGCAGTCAAAATATGAACTGAAAGTTTTTGGAAAAATATTCAAGTGATGTAACCTTCTGAAAATGGAGATGAAGAAGTATTAAAGAGAAAAAGATTGCAAAATCTGAGAAAATAAATCTTAAAGAATTTCTGGTAAAGATAAGGTAATAAAAACATTCATTGAATGGTCATTCTACTTCTTCATGACTGCCTTTAAATAAACTTCGTATTGCAAAGGTGTTAAGGGACAAAAGTAGGAGATAATTTAGAGGACCCTGAGAAAGTGCTTTCTGTGAAAGATGGAAATTGATTACCTGAAAATCTAGCCTACTTGAAACCATTTTCTTTACTTCATAAACAGCCACATATTCAGATTTACATGATTTTAAAGATATCTGATCTTGAAATATTAAAGTTTTGCCCTTTACAATGATCGCATCAGTGCACAGTATTTTTTTAGTGCATAGTATTGCTTCTTTGCTACATTAAATACATTGCATAAGCACTAATGAGTTTTTGCACGGATTTAGAAGTGGTTTTTTAACTTCTCATGAATCTTGTACTCCTGAAACATTTGGGGTCCTTTTAAAATGTTATTTAGACTCCAGAGAAGCCTGGAGCACAACATCCTTTCTAAGTTGCAAATAGATTATAGGGAAAAAATATACCTTTTCTGTGACAGAAATGTTTCCCAAAAAAGTAGAAAAAATAAAATTGTAGTCAGTCTCCTGTATTTCCTGTTTCATACAAAACTAAAATTTAATTAATTTTTTTACATATATTATGATTTATCAAAGGAAACAGGGAACTTTTTTCTTTAACTTCCAAATCATAATGTGATCCCACTAAAGTGAATAGGATGATTCCATCTGAACCTAGCACTGCATCAGGGATAAAATGATTGAAGGCATTTATGACTCACAACAGCAGAAAAAATAAGGTAGATGGCTGTGACCCCATGTCTCTCAGACTGTCCTGGACTCATCTGAAATCAGAGCAATCTCTCAGTAAACTCTCACTAGACCACAGAGGGTAGCCAATGCACAAATACTTATTTTTTTAGTTATTTGAGATTAATTTGCAATAAAATTAAATCATTTGAATTAATTTAATAATTACCGTGGAGCTTTCAGACACTTGTTATCAGCTAAAAATAAACTGTATTTTCAAACTCATTGTTTGTAGTAGCTAGATGATCTAAGGGAATCAGTAACACTATTGAGTTGGTTGTAAAAAGTCTGATTGAAAGACAATGACAATTTTTTGTCGCTTAGTACTTCAATGGAACACTAAATTCAGTCATGTAACACAAGAAATTGCAAGTCGGAGTTCAACTGTGATGATTAAAGTGTGTTTCATAAATGAATAAGCATGGTGAAAAATATATCATGGTTGCTTAATAATCATCTTTCACTGGTGACAAATCCCATATTATATTTCTTAATAGGCTGACAACAGCTCCAAGTTAACTACCTATTCTTAAAGCCATTTCTGGGAAAAAAAATGTAAAGGCTGATCTGCCACCTCAGAGCTGCTCGTGGGTAAGATAATTCATGATGCCAAATATTTTTAGAAACACGGATAACCCAAATCCTTGCCCTCAAAATGTCTGATAGTCTCAAAAAAGTGTTGAGTACCTATTTACTAAAAATCAGGTTTCTCTGATAATTCTGGTTTACGCTTACCATTTCTCTTTTGAAATTTTAGAATGCTAGAGGCAAACCAAGCGTGGTATCTTTGAGATAAGACTACCAGTCTCCCCTTTAATTCAAGGGTCCAAATGCTGATATGCCAATTGCAATCTACAGAAGCCAGAAGTGCAAACAATTATATGATTTGTTAAATACTTGCCTTACACTTTATTATATTACTGTGCACATCTGCCTCTTGACTGCAGCAAATAAAATTTTTCCATAGCTCTCCTTGCAAAGAAAATTGGCAGATCTGTCAGAACATCATGATTTCTGTAATAATACATTACCCTAGGATTTAGCTTGAAGTCACGTACAAAATCTTCAATTTCTCCTGTTGAGTGCAGACATAAATGTTTAAGAGTCCCCAAGGATGGTGAGAGACACTGGAAGGAAACACAATCACTATGAAGATGATGAAAATATTGAAGATCAGCCAACATAGATAATAAATAACATAAAAGAAAGACCCTGTTTTCTAATGTTCCCTGAGAGCTGTTCTAAGCACTACTTATGTCAGCCAATTGGCTGGGTATTGGAAAGAGGATTCACATTGTCTGGATGCATCAAGTAAATAAAGATTTTCATCCAGGATAGGTACCTTTTCATTGTGTTCTGTAGGGAAATTTAATTCCATAGCATTCTGATCTCCTCACATTTTGCTTTGTTGCATTTATAAACATAAATTAAGCCCCGTTTTTCTTTTCACTTTCCCTAACAGCTGCTCTAGTATGAAGTACAGGTGGCTCTGGCATCTTCAGCTTTAGAAGTGTGCTGGCTAGTACAGGGCAGGACATTAGAAAGCCCTCAGAGACAGGCTGTGGCCATGCTCAGTGACAGGCAGCTGAGCTTCCAGGCTTGTCTCCCTTCATTAGACAGGGCAGGATTCAGGCAGAGCAGCAACAAGGAAATCAAGTAACTTTCAAAAGTCACTAGGGATTAATGTGAATTTTTTCACCTCAAGTATGCTGTAGCAAAATACTTCTCTTTCAATCAATAAGAAAATTCTTATTGAAAGAACGTTTTAACATTGGCTTTACTGATTTGCAAATATCCTGGGTTCTGTTTCCTCTTTATTACAGTATATGGGAAGACTTCTACTGTTAAAACAAAAGAGTATAGGAAAAATAAATAAATAAATAAATAAATAAATACCACCCAAGTTTAAATAAGTCTTCATTGCTTGTGAAAACTGCATTCCTAGTTCTTATATTAATAAAAAAGGGACATGCAAAATTCAAGTTTTTTCTTACAAAATTAATTTCTCTAGAGTGCAGAATCATGAACAAAAGGCATTTTAATATTCTAAATAATAGAATCATCTGACATTTATTTTACTGACTTTTTCAACAGATCTCTTTAATGAGCAAGTTAAAACTTTGTTTTCCTCGGAACACCTACCTTATTTAAGGCACCTGAACAAACTGCATTTAGTTTCATACTGTTAGATTTAGACATCAAAATCTTAGCTTTTTTCTTGACTAGCTGACATGATTGAGCCTGCAACAATCTTATCTCCAGTAGGACTTCATTGTGACTTAATCAGCATAAATTCTCTAAATCTGGATTAAGACAATATTTTCTTCCTCTTTGGAAGATGCAGTTTACAGCTTTCTGGCTGAGAAAGGAAGTTGAGAGATGCTTAGATCAGGAATAAGTCTGCTGCAACAGAAGAACTTTAGTAGTCTTTCAGTAGAGAAAATAGATGAGCATTAGTTCTTGATTAAAAAGGATAATACATATTAAAGGAAAAATTGAACCCTTGTTACTTTGAGAAAGTACACACTGGGGACAAACGGAAGTCCCAGATTTTGAGAAAAAATGAAACATACTGGATACGAGTAATTTCTCTCAAATTTCTTGCTCCCTGAACATCTCTTAATACTGCATTACAAGCTCCCATCTGACTTTTGGGTTGACTTGAACTCACATCTACAAAAAGTTCCTTTTGAAAGGACAGTTTTATGCTCTGAATCTCTGTGTGAATGTAGAGACATGACCCTGAGGAATGGTTTGTGCTATTGGGGTCTCATTGTCCACTGTTGCTCAGTGTCACACAATAAATCACATAAAGATAAAGCACACACAGTCTCTACAGAGGTGGTTGGAGTCAGTGCTGAATAGGCTGGAAACCTGCTCATTTGAGTTGGAAACAGAATCTGCTAGCTTCCTAAAAGGAAATACTGTGTGTAGACTTGCCCATTGAATGACTTCACTAAAATGCTAAACTAATATAATAGGAAACATTTAGCTATAATTTTTGAAGACACTATTGATAGTACAGGCTTCCCAACTCTAAACGTGTTTTGCATTTGTTTAGGGTTTGAAATAATTGGGCCTGGTCTTAATTGTGCCAGTGGAACAACAAGTTACAGAGTTGTTTCACTGCCTTAAAATACTTTTAACGAAACTTAATTATCTGATTGAGTTTCTATATCTTCTTTAAGCATACAAAGGGAGAGACAATTAGTCAAATTACTTTCTTATAAATAAGGAGAAGAACTTTCTCATGGAAACTTTGTTCTGGAGAAGCTTTTTTGCATGAGGCGCCGAGAATTCACATTCGCTGTGCACCAACCTACTGTCCCACTGCTGAGTGCCCGATGGGGAAAGAGCAGGTCTTCTGCAGTCACTGATATCTACAGCTCAAACCCCAACCATTCACAAAGTCATGAGAAAGAATCCATTAGTGCCAGTTCTGTGTTTGTTTATGATATTTATAACTTGAGAAAAAGTGCGTTGTAATTAAAAGTATTAGGGAGAAGAGCAACAAAAGAAAGGCTAAGAAGATGGGACCCTTGGAGGCAAGAATATCAATAGCTAGCAATCTATAATTTAGAGGGAAAAAACCTGAAGGGGAATATTATTTGGGTTCACAAAGTCATTTATGTATTGTGAGCTAAGCAGAAAACTGTTATTCAGCTGGTCATTCTGGATAAGAATCAGCAACATCAATGAAATAGTATAAACTTGGCTTAAAAAAGGCAAAAAAAGTGATTATTTTCTCAGCAGGTCAGGAAATTTTGAAGCCTATTGTCCAAGGATGTTGTGGAGGAAAGCAGTAGAAGTTGTTCAGCAAATGTATTAGAAATAAAAAGATCCATAAATGGATTCCAAAATGACTGGGATGTTCCCTCTAATATCCCAAATGCATCAGTCATGAATGCGGGAGAAGCACAAGTTAAAGGAATTCCATGAAATAGTCATCCTTGCAATCTCTTCTTAAATACCCCATAATGCTGCTCTTTGAGGCAGAGTACAACGAGGGGTGGACCACCAGCCTAACCCAGTAGAGCACTTCCTATATTCAATGGTCTTTGGGCATGACTGAAACAAGTGGTGTGACAAGGGTTTTAAAACTGATCTGAAAGTGAAAAGTAGTTCAGTTTAATAAATAATGCAAAATCATTACTTCCAACAATGACATTTAACTCTTTCTGGAACTGCTTACCCCATAGTCATGGTGGGATTCTTGGGGTATCTGCACAGGGCCAGGAGTTGGACTCGATGATCCTTCATGGATTGTCCACTGAATTTGTTACTTCTAAAGTAAAATTTTTAGACATGCATATCTTCAAAAATTGAAAAAGTGTTCAAGGACTTTGCATCCTGAGGATTTAAAAACACTAAAAAACCAAACAAAAACAAAAACAAAAACAAAAACAAAA
>VWZS01004758.1:0-106395 GCA_013397075.1 Rhabdornis inornatus | reverse complement strand
GAAAAAAAAAAAAAAAAAAAAAACACAGCTCACTTTGGGATCACTTTGTGGTGGTGAAGGAAGCCTAAAGCTGGTCAGAGGATTTGCATTTCCTGGAGATATTTCAGCTTGACAGTTTAGATTTTCACAGAAAACTTCCTGAGACTGTCTGAAAAATTGAAAGAATGTTTGTCCATTTCAAGTAATCTTTTTCAGAGAGCTATCTAAGCAAAAAATATGATAAAGCTTGTCTATAGGTAGGATTAGACTGAAGGACTTTCCCAGTTGCAGACCCACATCCATTTCACAAATCTATGTGTAGAGTTTTGCACTACAGGGAAAAAAATCTGCTTGCCCCTACAGCATATTGGTGTGGTGAAAATAGCAGAGAAGGATTTCTAAACCCTTTTAAGTTTTAAATGTTTTTTTCCAAGATAAGGAACATAAGGTTCACAAGTTGTGTAAGACTTTCCACGCAGGGGCCCTCAGTGTTGGAGCAGAGCAGAATCCTGCCAGGGAGCACGGCTGTGCCACAGGGCTACCCTGGTGCTGAAGGGATGCTTTGCTCACCCTGAGAATGAAATATGGGAACTAACAGCACCTCTGAGCTTGCAGTTGGACCTGGGCTTGGATGCCAGCATGCATCTATCACTGAGGTCTGCAAAACTATGGCAGACACAGCAACAACACAAATTATTGCACATAACAAATTACCTAAATGGAGTAATAAGTCTACAGGATTTTCATGAGAAAAGAGAAGTTTTAGTGTCTATAATAATACCACCATTTCTGGAAACAGATTCAGATCCTGCCCAAACTGTACTGCTCTAAGCAAGTCTCTATGTCTCTGAGCCTTCCTCTCAAAACTCTTATTTAAATGTTAGGGGTTCTATTGGATTCCTTAGGTTTTTTTATTTTACATTCCTCATAACATCAGTCAATTAAAGAAACTTAGATAATGTTATCACCAATTCAAAATTCCCTTTCCATTCTCCTTTGTGGAACCACTTAGCCTGTGTCTCTGGTATTGTTTGTCTCTGTTCAGCCAGCTTATCCAATCTTGGCTGTTTCCTCTGGTATAATCTTCCATGTTTGTGACTCTTGGGAGACGCGCCTTTCATTTTTATTACCCCACCCACTGGAAAATTCTTTGCCCGTTATTTTATTTTAAAGTTTCAAATTTTTAATGGTCTGACTTATTTCCTCTCCATCTATCAAGTGTTGTGAAAGTGAAAAAATAAGAGAAATCTATGAAAGAAATGGTAGTGTATTTATACTGATACTCATGAATTTAGGTCTGCATGGCAAAGAAATCTGAGCTCCACAATGTACAGAATAAAGGTCTATGGAAAAAGCAATCCACTCCTTTCTTCATCGTGGAAATACCAAGTCACTGTACATTCACAAATGGGTTTTACTTCAAAGTTGCATGTCATGCAAAATAATGAGTTGTTAGCTGTGACATTTAAGAAAAGGATTACTCTGAACTTATTTTAAAGGGTAATCTTATTTCTCTTACTCATGGTGACTCATTGGTAATGACATTTGATTTAGAAATGTACCATATAGAGATAACTGCTCAGGGTGTTATTCGTAATCAGTGTCTGACAAACACTGAGTAGCAGGAAACCAAGACAACGGAGGTTGTCTGCTATGCTTGCTTTGAGGGCACAGGACGAGTGTGCTTAGTTTTAATCTTTGACCTTTCAGTAAAGGATTATGGAACAGGCAACCAGATAGATATTACTTTGGAACAAACAAAGTGAACCAAAAAAATATAAGGTTTGGTCTTCCATCAGTAAAGAAATGTTCATACTTAAACCTATGTAAATTATAGGTTCATTTTGTTTCACAGCAGAAAAAAAATGAGACTTAAAATTTCATGGATGTCTATCGGGGATTTAGTATCTAGAAATGGGATGACCAATTTTTTTTAATACAGCCAACTTCTACAATAAATATGGAGGAGGAAAGAAATAGTCAGTACATGAAGATTAGTTATGGGATGTGATTTGGGGGAGAAAGAACAATGCATTACTGCATAAAAATGCAACAGCTACTAAATGCAAACTGCTTGTGAGATGTCAATGGACATCATCCTGATCAACATCACAGAACGTTAAGAAGCCTGCATGCGACTGTTGCAGCAATGGTGTAAAACAGCCAAGGAACAGAGTCATAACAGCAATGACTTGTCAAATGTTTTTTAATTAACAGGTGCATTGTGTTTTCCCACAGAGATATTAGTAAAATTTTTGAGCCCAACAAAGCCTGGCTCGACTAGCCAGATCTCTCTGGACCNATATATATGGCAAACTGTATATTGTGGATATTTAGGCTCAGGAGGAAGGGAAGAAATGCCCAAGACTCTACTAAAACAGAGCAAATTTCTGAGTAAAAAATTGAAGCTGAGGTTTGTCATAACAGTGAGAATGCAGCAGCCCTTTGTTTGGACGACAGATAGTACAACAAATGCATCTGAAATGCATACTGTATAGCAAAAAAAAACATTTCTTCTCTTCCTGTGTCAGTGCAAATGGAATAAACATTTTTCAGTAGTTTTCTAACACCATTGAATTAGAATATGTTTTAACTGAAACTATGTATTTTTGTATACATAAGGAAAAAAAAAAGCGATTAATATCAAAATGCTCAACAAGGTACAGTTGTGGCTTCCAAAGGTCTTCCCCTTTTGGTATCACACTGACTTATTTGGCTTATAAAATCTTGAATGCATTATATTATGCCAAAAATTGACAAGTTAGAATGATGAAATTTTAAAAGGAACTATTTATGTGCATTCTAGTTGAAACACATATTCCATTTTTGTTGTGCATTTTCCTTCTTAAGTGCTTTCCTATAAAGCTTAAACTAAAGCATAGAGGAACAGTATGTTCCATCTATATGTGCCTGTAACATCCACTTGAGGTAAAGCACTGTTTATTTTAGGATCCATTTGCCATTAAACTGTGGAGGGAACATGATTCACTTCTAGATTCAGTTGTAGACTGAGAAGGGCAGGTGATAATGAACTGTTTATTATTTTTCTTTAATATTTTAGCAAAAGGAAAAACAGAGTTTGAAGGTTTCTTATGTGAAATGTCCCTACCAAATATTAGATTGGATGCTATCGGTCTGTTTTGATAATATTGCTTTCTGGAACCTCTTTTCAGGCAAACAGCAGGAGTATTTTGGCTAAATAATTAACAAAATATTTGACTAAAGATATCAACCTATTTAGCAGACATTTGTTATGCTATTTAACATAATAAAAGAGAGAGTATTTACGGTTTGCTAAGAAAACACTTTCTCTCTAAAACGCTTTTATCTAACAGATAGAGAACACCTACTGGTGGCCACATGGGTTTACCCAGAAAGGAGAGTAACCTATTCCATCAAGTACCCTGAAACAGGGTTACACAATGCAAAGTTTTCTGACCAGGTTGCTTGAGCATGAAAAGAGAAGTAAACACATTTGGGGCAGGCAAGAGAATGTGTTTTGACTGACCACTTGGCCAGCCAGAAAGCACTTTCTCCTCTTGACCTGCCAGTTTGGGCTAACAGGTTTTTCATGGGTATTCAGACACACATGTGTAAGTATATATAGACCTTATTACCCTGTGGAGAAGGCAGCCCTGAGCCTGTCCATAGTTGTCATCACAAGCATACTCTGCTCCATTACAGATAATGAGCCCTTCTGTATTTGGAGAGATAAGGAACAAACCACAGATATACATGGATGTGTCTGCCAGAGAAAGCTGTGGCCCAGCACAAATAGTACCAAGGAGGACCTGATAACCCCAAAGGACCTGACTCCCCATGATCAGTTACAGCAGCCCCCATAATATCGAATACTGCCTCTGCTGCCTACTTTTTTGCCTATATTGGCCTGGGTAATGAAGAATTAATATTGTAATTATCCTCTCATATTAGGCCAATTACCAATAGAAAAATTTCTTGATGGTAACATTCTAAGGACCTAAAGAATAGGTGCAATAACTTCAAAGATTTTCAGTAGCCTGTAAAGCTGTATTAAATAAGCTAAAAAAACTTCATAGAGTAAACAAGTTTAACAGGACCATCTGAGCTTGTGCTACAGCTTTATTGGCCAACTTTCCATGATGACACCTGTACTGTGGAAATGAATAAAGCAGAAACTATAAAATAGGCTTGCATTTGTAAGACACACATCATGTTATTGGCAATATATTTTCTATTTAATTATTATTTTTAGATTCTATCTTCAACCTGAAGAAAATAATTCTGAAATATAGTATAATGTTATCCATCTTAGGGTAAATATAAACACCACATATTAGTAAATTTAGAAATTTTTTTAGGGATTTAGGAGTCCTGAAATTGGTTTAGCTTTTAAGTCTTTTACAGAAAATGTTTATTATTTATGTCAAAGATGCATAGAGGCAGCTACAAATTTTGAACTTTCTTATTTACTGTACCTCCTACAAATGTAATTCTGTGGAGATTATCAATAGTGGGTAACATGTGGAAAAGCCTTTCAGTGGAGCAACTTTAATGAATGAATCATCTCATTTCCAGAAGACAAATCAAGCAGTGCTGGCCATGTGGTGGAAAATAGAGGCAATCTGGCTGTAATGTATTATGTCTATTTAAAGACACAACTGGAAACTAAATGGGAAGTTTGACACTTTCATGCGTCACAAGTGAAAAGGCATAATACTGCCCTTGTACATAAAACTGGGGGCATGGTACTTAGAACTATGGGCAGTATTCTCTTACTACTTGTGCACATTACAGGTATGAGTTGCATCATGTAATTCAACAGATTAGCTGTTCCCTCCCTTCCCTGTGTGCTCAAAAAGTTGGCATTCATTTCATTAACATCTCTAGCCTCTAAACATAACAAGAGTATTCAAGTAAAGTACTTTAATTGTGTGGTTGTGTTTTTTACTTAACTAACAAAGTTATGAAAGAATGAAATATTTTGTTGCCCCAGTGTTTGCACTATTCTTCACTTTCAGCTAGCTGAAAAGTTTCAGTATGCTACATGTGGTACCTTTCAAAACAAAACACCAATTAAAAATAACTGAGTGGAACACTGAGAAATTCATGGAACAACATGGAACACCAAATTGTTTCAAAAGCGGTGGTACAGAACCAAATTGGCAGCATCACAGTTATTAATGCTGCTTTCTCAGTTAATCAGGAGAAACCTCTTCTGGCAGCTTTCTGTGTGTATTTTCATCGCTTTCTGTGACACATATATACAATACAGAGTATAAAATGTATTAACATGGATATGAAGCAAAGGCATGAAAACATGTACTTTTTATGAACCACAAGTATTTTCTAAATGCTGAGATTCATTGCGGTCTGCAATAATTCCTGTTCTTAATTTGTATTGTAATTTGTTCTTTTCTTCATGTACTTCTAGTATTTTGATGTTTTTCCCTTTCTAAGGCAGTAATTGTGGCATAATTACACTTTGAAAACCTGCATTGGTTCCTTTCATATAAAAACATATATTTACATTCCTATGCACAAACTTGGAAAAACCTTAATTTGCAAATTTTTGTATTTTTTTTACCTGTTCAAAACACGTGTAGGCTACAGAAACAGTGGAGATGGATACATATTGTGATGGAATGTGGTGCATGGATCTACCATACAAAAGTATACTACTTTGTTACATGACAATCTAATTTGTACTTTACATGTTTCCAACTCTAACTTAGAAGTTTGCTCTAGTGATTTTTGGAAAATCTGTTCATGTTGTGGTTTGCTCATTTTGGATACGATTCCAGCATAAAGCCTTCTTTGCAGTAAGTAGAACTTGTTCTAGCTGCTCATAAAATTTTCCCCAGAAGTGTTTATAAAAGCTAATAAAAAAAGAAAGTGCTCATTATTTTTGATAAGCAGTGAAGGATTGGAAATACATATTTCAATAACAGAGCTAAAGCTATTTGGGAGTAAGGAAGGATATATATGCATTTTTAAACTGATAAGTGTTTCTTAAAAACATGAATTTTCATGAGTCACTTACCTCAGAGTTGAAAACTTTAAACCTTTCCTTTAGCTATGGTTAAGTGGAGGGAAAATACACCAAATCCCAGCCAATGTCGAATCCAGCTTTAAAATATTGGGATTTAAAGGATGTATAATACCAATAAGTCTAAAACTATTAGGGCTTCCTAGTGAGAATATACAGGACTGGTTTATGTAGTTTTTGACAGAGGACTTAAATTAGCCCTGAAACATGGATGGTGTAACTTTTCCTGCTGCCTGGGAAAGAAATGCTGTCAAGCTCTAAGTTGTGGTGATGGCACTTAGTCTGTATGAGTCTAATAAAAGGGCAGAGTGTACGCATGTTTCTCCAATTTTAGATTTTTTTTTCTCTTGGTCAGAACTTTGAAGTCTTTTTAAAGCTTTGTTCTCTTCCTCTTTTCCAGGCTAATAAAAAGAATTATTATTACTACCACATTTGTGTCTCTTGGATTTTATTTTGGCTAATGCAAGCATTTTTACAACATGATCTTGGACAAAGGAGCAATTAGAATTAAGGAGACTTATCCAACAATTACAGCACTTATTGCAATTATAATAGTAACTTAGTGAGTTGATGACTTACTGAGTTACCCAAATGATAAATTTTTATTTTGTTTTTAAAGTCAGCAAAAGCTTAATGCTAGAGTTTTGTAATGAGCCTGTGGTAACCAGATTTGTAGTCTGAAGCCTTCGTCTGCCACACTGTTAGCCATCAAAAGAGCCCTGTCCTACCAAGCTTTCTATTTTCACAACAGGATATCTGGTTTCTTTTATGAGGATACAGCTATGTTAATTTGGTTTAGTGGTTTGTTGGAGGTAAGCATGCTCTTCACAGCACAAACACCAAAATCCCCTTAAAGCAGTTCCTCGTTAATAGCTGGGGTCTGATTGGCAGCATTGCATTGTAAAGTGTGATTTGGTTGGATAAATATGTTTAGTCTAGTAAGCACTTTAGTGATTGAGTGTCTGTTAATGGATAAAGGTGGATTATGGCGAAACCTCTACAGGCTGTCATTGAGCACTTAGAGTTGTGAGATGTCATGGGGGGAATGGAAAACAAACCCGTGCTGTGGAAAACCTCACCAACTATAAAATATTTTAAATATTCAGTGTCATTTCAGCATTTAGTTTTAAAATCGTATTTCACTTGAGGAAAACAAAGCAGAGCAGACTGTCCAACTCATTGCCTTCTTGTTTGGCCTTAAAGAAGGCAGACTCATTACACGCATCTGGGCATATGCAGAGATCTTTCGGAGCATATGACAGTCAAAAACCCACCAGGTACCTGGAGGGTAAGTGCAGAGTAGCTATAATTTTTCTTAGGTGTGGACTGTAAATCTTCTAATTCACCAAGAAGCAATGCAAGTCTGTGCACTTTTATAAAATGGTATGCTTGCTTGCAGCTGTACAAACCCATTTCTTTGTTTAACACCTTCTCCAAAACAAAGATTTTTGCAATGCCACCCTTCCTCCTTCTTCTTCTCCTTCTAAACCCTTAGAGGAAGATCTTTCTTGCTTTTAAAAAAGGTAATCTGATCCTCCATGCAAACCACCAACAAATGTCACTTTTTTCCTCTGTTCAGGTGTACACAGCTTTTTTATGAGGTGTTAAATATCTGCTTACTTGAGGACTTGAAATGGCCCTTAAGGCCAAGTGGCAGATATTCAGGCACAAACATAGGAAGTCTCCATGTCTGATGGGTTTTAAAACCTGTGTGTCCTTATTGATGGCCATGGTATGGTGATTTGCTAAGTTTGATTATCATACCGTAAAGTATGGCCTAAAGTAGCAGGTGAATCATACACCCAGACTATTTTAGTGTTAGACAGACTTAGACAGAGGTTTGGAGTGTCTTTTTAAGCTGTTAAGCTAAAAATTTCCTTGGGTTCTTGTGGGAATTTTTTTGGGTGAGTGGAAGTTTGTTATCAAGGAAAAGCCTGGAAATCTTTTCTCTTCTTTTCTCATCAAAGGTATCAGACCCATGCCTTGCAGTTAATAGCTACCATGTGTTCATGTATGTTCAAGGCCACAAAATTTTAAAAAACTCTTGTGAAATTTTTAGAGCAGAAAACTTATTCCTGCTTAGTTTTTGGAAGCTTCTTGCAGCTTCACTGTAAACCAAAATGTTTCACACACTTTGTTCATCTGGTTAAGACTGCCTCCACAGGAGGTTTATCTTTTGCTCAAGTCCAGGTTAACTGGGGGGTAGTGGCTTTTCCACCAGTTATGTTCTTTACTGTAGGTGCTCTTTTAGAAGATATATTAAGTCTCAAATGTATTTCATGGACTAGAAAGGAACTTAATGATTAAGTCAGTTTTTTCTATTGTGCTATCCTAAAGAACAGTCTAGACGGTTATAAAAGTTATTTCTGGCTGAGTGGCATCCTGGAGATGAAATTCCTCACTAGGATCCATGCAACCACTCCCATACTGCAGAAATTTAACAGAGAAAAACAGAATAGTAGAAAATCTTTTCCTGTGCTTTTTATCACAACTCTTCTTTCTTGAATGGGGTAATAAATCCCCATTGTAACTATTGTTTTCATATAACACAATTGCCCCAAATCACAGAAAGCTTGCTCTTGGCTGTTAATTTTTAGCAAAAATAAAATAGAAAAAGGGAAGAACTTTTTAAAATTAATACGTAAAGATATGTCTTATTGGATACACTGCTCTTTATTTAGATATTGCCTACAGCTTATTTGCAATTTAGTTTTGAAACCATGAGCAATTTTTGCATTTGTAAACTGCAGACTGACAAGACATGAATGAGTCAGGTGATAACAGGAGTAATTTAAAGGTAAAAGGAAGGATGGAGAAAGTGAAGAAAAAAGTAAGCTATCTGAAGTAAAAGAAGTAAGCAGAAGACTCAGTGAGACAGAAGAAAAAGTTGAGTATAGATGTCTTATCAGAGAAAGCAAACACTAAAAAAGCACTGATTCTAGAGACAATCAAATATTTTGCAGTATATCTTTCTGGTTTTGTGTAATGGAGCTGGGAAGTCGATAACAAATATAACCTCAGAGAGCATTAATTCTATGCCATGTACGAGCAATTTACTTTAGAATGTTTTAAAAGAAAATTCAGAAATGTTGGCTGGATTATAAATGTTTAGTAATGTTATTAGTCTAATGAGAAATATGAATGTGATCCACGAATTCAGGAATTTCGGGGTCAGTATCTTAAAGCAATGCCAATGATTATTAGAGTAACAAAGCTCTTTTTCTAGAAGTTAGACATAGCTGCAGACGCTCAGGCTACCTTGGACTTCTTTTGCAAGCAGTTCCAGTTCTGCTCTTGCATCTTCATTTTTCTGTAAAATTAATAATTTTGAGATTTAAAAGTGTTTTTCTCTCCTAAGTTGCTGCATTTTTCACAGGATGAAAAAACAGACTGGCTAAACAGGGGAAACAGTAAAAACTGCACATAGGAAAGTGCTCTAGCTGCATGAACTAATCAAACAAGAGAAAACAGGCTTTAAAGAGCCGGTAAGGAAGTAATTTAAACTGCTGTAATTTTAAGTAGCAGCATACCTAAACTGGAGGTAAAATTTTTGAGAATAAATGGTGCCTTAATATTAAATAAACACATTCATACGCACAATACATACAAAAATACTAGCTGGGATTTTTAGTTGGGTAAGTGGGCTTTTAGTTTTGGTCCACAACCTTGGCAGTAGTTTTCATATCTTGCTCCAGTGTAGTTTTTCTGCTTTGGTTAGCCTTAACCACAACACTATACCTCTGTTCCTGACCTGCAGGTGAAATACGTGCAGCTTTTGCAACCCTTTTTCACAAATACCCAGCAGGCATCCAAACACTTCCAAGCAATAAACAAGACCCCACAAACAAAAGCAAATTAAACCTTCCACTTCTATTCATAAAAATATATATGCAGGTTTATTTAACCAATCAGATGGCTATTTGTGACACATGAAATAACTTGGTGGTCTTAGCCCAACTCCAACTGGACAGCTGTTTGGAACATAAAATTCTCCGCCATAATTGGCTTTAACCGGCATCCTTGTCGGTGAAATAGCCAAGTTTTCTGGGGCCACAGAGATTTCCTCATAGCCTAGAGGTGGTTCTTCTAGATTAAGCATGTGGGTGGCCTGTTGATAGTAGTACAATTTAAAATAACTAAAAAAACAGCTTTGTACTGTTGTAATTTTTTTGTACTATGTCTTTAATTTTTTTACAGATCAGGATATAATTCTACTCCTGAGATTCTCCTAAATGTTAAATTTATAAAATTTAATGTATATTAAATGCTGAAAGGTGTTTTGGAAACTGTGAAATAAATTGTCCTTTGGCAGCCCATAACAAAATAATATAACAATACCAGAATTTAATTCAATACTTAAAGCAATACTCCTGTTTTTTCCTTAAAAAAGAAAGAGAGAGAGAGAGAAATTTAGAACCAGGCTGGTTTATATTAGTGGGAAAGGAAGTGCCACAATTGCCACCTAGTTAAACCCAGATCTCCAAATTTATCCTGTGCTGGGAACAAATAAATTGTGGAATTGGAATGAAACTCTGAATAAATGGTGAAGTTGTCTAAAAGAAATTTTAGAAAATCTGATCTCAAAGCAGAAACTAATGAAGAAGAACATATCTCACCCAGTTTGAGAAACTGTTCAGAAACATTATGGCTAATGCCAGCCTGGAATAAACACTGTCTTTGCCTTGACTGATAGGACTATCATACATAACGTACCTCAGAAATGTAAATTTATATAAGCCCAAACACAATATGCCATAGTATCTGATATAGCTCCAAACACTGTGAAATGAGAAGAGTGAAATATATAAATTATTACAAAAACAAGCACAAAATTCTCTAATTCCCTGTAGCACGTGCAATACCTTGGCACCAAATATAACATACAACCTGTCTGAAACAGTAAAGATTTACACTCACTTTGCACTAATGTAAATGCCTGTGCAGGGCAGTGGATATCTTGGCCCATAATGTGGAATTGTTTAAGGGCTACAAGAGAAATGTTACTGTTGTATTCATTTTTGAAAGTCTGCCTACTTTTTTCTTTCCCAGTTACTGCTTTTTAAAGAAACGCCTGTTTTATTTGCCTTTTATATCCTGTCTTGTGTATGAGCCCTTTTCAAGCTGAGGGGAAAATGTAGGTTTCATAACATGCTGTGGAAAAAAGATGTTTGATGGGGTTTTTTCATATTAAAAAAAACAAAAAACTTTAAATCAGATGGGCCCGTGCTTTGTACTGCTCCCAAGGCCTATCAGAAGAGTACTGTACAAAAACAAAGCTTGGTGAAGAGGAAGCAGCTGCAGGGATGATATAGAGCTCTTTCTTATAAACAAAGAGCACCAACAAATCTGTTTGAGCATGAATATTAGATTTGCTGACTTTTGCTGACTTTTGCTGACATCACCAAGGGAGATAAACATATTACAAGGAGTGGAACAGCTTGTTGCTTGAGAGGTTGCCAGATGTGATAAGTGAATGGCAAAGTGGCAAATGAAGACAGGGTGCCCATCCTGACAGTCTCAGCCGTAGCTGAGAGTTGTGATTTGGTGAAGTGTTGCAGTGAGCGTTACTAGGCTGGAACAAGTGGATAAAAATGAACTATGAACCTCCTTTTTTCTAATGGCGAAGAGCTAACAGCTGCTTCCATCTGGGAACAGTGTGGAAGTGCCTTACAGCTGTACAATAATAAACAGCTAAAAACTCTGCACAGCCCACTGCTCCATTTACATTCTTTCCCAATCTTTTCCCTCATTAAACAGTAATCTTCCTCCTAATTATATTTCATCAATCTGTTGTTTATGGAACTCTAGATTAAATGGCAAACATATTGAAACAAAAATAAGCTTATAATTAGTTGTCTTCTACTCACCCCTCCTGCCTTTGTATTAGCAAGTGCATCATTATCAGGCCCCGGGGGTTTGGTGAGGCAATCAGTTTACATGGTGCACTTTTGGCAGCAAAGAATAAAAAAACATTTGTAGCTGCATAATATGATTTACCAGCCCTACGGCTCCAGGGTCTACACTTCCATAAATATAAGTGACAAATTATCAATAAATCATTCCCTGGCCTACCATATTGCATAATGTTTATTGAAACCCAGTTCTAATAAATATAAAAGTCACCTTTTTTATCCAAAGCACGAGAAACAAAAATGACAGCTATTACAAACAGAAATGAAAAATGAGAAATAAGTCCCTTCACAAGCAAGAAGCCCTTTATTCCCTAGCATCCTTAGTTGTTGACCTCTAAAAACTGCCTTGGAATAGATACAACTTTCAAACGGTGATTTTATTCTTTGCTTATGATAAACATTGTTTTTCCGGCGTTGTTTGTTATGCTTATCATTCTCACATCTGGTTGCCAATCTCTCAAGAAATCAGTCAAGTGCACTTGCAGGACTTTGATCAGAAGCAACATTATAATTGGTAAAGTTCTCCCAGTTATGCCAGATGTAGACGAGCTCAGCGCACCAAGGCCTGTGCCCTGGAACTGAGTTTGTTTGGATCATTGCAAGAAGTTATTTGAAAAGTTAAACAAAGGGAATAAGAAAATATTTGCAGACTAATTTTTTTTCTTCTTCATCTGTGTAAACTGAAAACCACAGTTCTAAAGAGTTATACTTGGTTTTTTTTGGGGGGTTCTCTACTTTGTGGCAACAAAAACTAGACTAAATATTTCTCTAGGATGTAAGAGGCCCTACAGAATACTGTTTCAAGAAAATCACTCATAAAAAAAAATTAGATTTTATTACATTTCCCCTCCATGTTAAAAAAAAAGTCATATATTTGCGTTTCTTGAAACAAATTTTGGTGATATGTCACCTGTTACAGGTGCTGATTAAAACATAGTATTATCCTATCCCACCATTTTCAAGCAGGTCAGCATCTGGAAGTAATTTATGCAGAGTAGTCATTAGGCTTCTGTAATACTTTAAAAAGTCAACTTAAATCTTAACTGGAATTCTCTGTCCTTTTGTATTCTGTAAGACAAACATCAGACACCCAGGTTAACCTTAACTAATATCTCCTCTTCAGAGAGATGCCATTTTCCACTAATCTTCTGATTTTTTTTTCACATGAAATCACAGCTTTGTATTGTGAAAAAAAAAAATAAATAAAAAATAAAAAAGAAATGTGCTAAAATGTTTTATTCCCCTTACTTAAATTTCTGTTAGGTATATTCTGCCCAGTAGGATGTAGGATGACCATGATGAATATATAATCTACATGTTCAGAGACAGATTTTTGCTGCTTTAAAGAAGCATGCCATTTGGGAAAAGATGTTTTTTTCCCTGTAACTTTGGTGGAAGTTTTGTTTGTTGAGCCCTGTAGGACTGGACCCAGTAGCTTCCTTTCCAGATAAAGACTGTATTTACAGTGCAGGCTTTCCTCTTCTGCGTGATTTTTATCGGTATCCTTTCATGTATGTTTTGAAGACAGCGCAGGCCCATGCAATGGTGTGGCTGTCAGTGGTGTATGACAGGGTGAATATCTCTTTCTCAGACGTTCTTACAGAGTTTTGGAGGAAATGATTCATTTCTTAGAGTTTTAAGGTCCTATCTTGTTGACCCACTGGAATAACCCTGACAAATTCATTTTCTCTGTTCCAGTATAGAAGGGTTTACGCATGAGAACCTTAAAAAAAATTGAAAAAAAAGAACACGCCTGACACTTGTAAAACATTAAACAAAACTCTGTTTTAGAAATGGTTCCTCCTCTGGCACTAAATCAGGGTGATACATACCAAGCTGGCAGCATTCAGCAGTGTTTATAGCCAGTGTGGCTGCTTGTTGCCCTGGCAAACCCATCTGAAATTCTTGTCCATAGGAATCCTCATCCACAGGATCCAATGAGTCCAGCCACACTCTTCTCCCCACTTCATCCATCCATCTGAGTGGCAGCATGTCCTCAAGCTCTGCTGGGGAAGGAGAAGAGATTCAGGCACTCAGCCTACTGGAGAAGCAACAACCTGGATCCATAGGAAGGAAGCAGCTGCTGAGCAGTCGTGAGTTAGAAACTTAATGCCAGCTCAACACCTCACATTCAGTGGTGAGTGAGGAAGTGGAAGAAACTGAGACCACTGAGCTGACAAACTATTTCCATTCACAGAAATGGGACGTAAAGAGAGACCTCAAAAACCTGGACTTTTAAACAAAGTCAAAATATAAACTGACGTGTATATCCTGACATAAAGAATGACATCTGTGAGAGAGTTTGAGCAATCTGAATGAGAGTATCAGACTAACAGATGATTTTCATAGATTTGCAAGCCAGAGCTATTGCTCAGCATTCATATCTCTCTGATTTCATATGATATACACTAATGAGGTCATAGCCTGGAACTAAGTGTAAAAAAAACAAAAGGAATTATACTTCAGATTGATCATAATTCCAAATGAATCTGGCCAAAAGCTAGTATTTCCATAGGGAAAAGTAGACTTGTCTAATCTATAATAAGAATATTGCAATAGCTTGACATAGGTATTCTGCTTCTGCCTTTCAAGGAAAGCCCTGAAAACATTGTTGAAAGGCTAAAAGAAGAAAAAAAAAAAAGAGAACAATCAATCTACCTCTAAGAAGGCTATCTTGCTGTAAGTGAATGAACCCACAAAACACCTGGGCCCTGAGAGTTTTTCAGGTGATTAAATGACTGTAGTAAATATGACAGGTGTTTATTTTCTTTCATGGATACCTCAGGTACATTTCCTGAAATTTTTCTTTTTTATCATAAGCAAAACTGAGCAATACACATTGATGGTTTTTATTGCAAAGGTAAAATTAGAGGTCATACAGAACTCCAAAAGTCTTTACAAGCTCAATTATGAATTGAAGAAAATTCATGCCTAGCAAAGATCTAATCTGACCCATGTATTATTTATATTATCCATCACTTTGCAGTATTTTGCTGGGTTTTTTAATGGATTGAGCTACATTTAGTCCAGAGACTTTGCAGCTTACTGAAGCAGTGGCATTATCTCATGCTTTTGTGCAATGATCTCAGAGCTATTACAGAAGTCACCCTATAAAAGTCATTCACTTGATTCTAATATGCTGTACCCTTTCTGATAAATTATGTGTTAGCTTTAGTAAGATACATGTTGACACTAATAGCTGAATTGTTAATTTCAGAACCAAAAAAGGAAAAACTATCAAAAAATGCATGAAAACAGCATAAAAAATAATTCATCCTCGACTGAAGATCTAAAGCCACTTAAAATTTTCACAAGGACTTTCATTCTCGCTACCTGATTTCTGGCTTGTAGCCCATAAAATCATACTAGGCTTGTTCTTGATGCTCAGTAATTCACCAGGGGGCTACGTGCAATCGTTACATTTCTAACAATTGCTTTCCCTGATTGCACACTAGGATCTCTTTCTCCATTTGGAGCTAATGCCAGGGTATTGTTTATCATTCAGCTGATCATGCTGATATGGCACATCTCTGTTAATATTCTCTGTGTGTGTATTGATAGCAAGTGCTAGCCCGCCAAGAAACAATTAGGCACCCTATAGTGTAAGCACCCCAGTCCCATTAACCTCAGTAGATGACATTTGTGTCAGAATGGAAGGAGAGACTTTGGCCCTGAACTTATCAGACAGCTGGAGCGTATTTTTGTCTTTTTTCCACAGTGTCAGTAGACATAACATAGGTTTTGTATGGGTTTGCACAAATCCAGTTGGAAATGAACACATTACTCTGTACACATAATTTTTTCCCACATTTTTGGCTACAGAACTACTTTGCAAAAACAGTGTTCAAATGATATAAGCCAAAAAAGATTTTCAGATTTAGCAGTACTCCAGACAGGTCTATATGCACAGGTGGGCTCAGCTCGCACACCATGTCTGTTGCCCAGACAGGACAGCAGGAAGCTCTAGATTTGCTCTAGAGCTCATGGACTCACCCACTGTTCATGAACATCACTAATAAACTTTCATGAGGGTAAGGATTATTTGCTAATATGAGAAAGAAATTATAACCAGCTCAAACTGATGTAGTAAAATATACCTATCCCTGTGATAAACCACATGAAAGCCAGTCACAGTATTGAAAAATGAATACTTGATAGGATTCAAATTGCCCTTCAAGGTACTATAAGTACCTTGTGTTTGAATGCAAATTGTAAAAACAATTTTAAGAGTTCAATCATTATTGGGAGGTTCTTTGTCACATTTTGTAGGACTGCAGGTGCTAAAAGTGAAAACTTGTAGGATTGGTTATTGTGGTTTTTCATTTCCACTGGTTGCATTGCACTTGGTGAGAGGCTGTGGGAAAGGGACTGGAAATGGAGATCTGAGGGTGGAGCACCTATTGCCAGGCAGTGGAAAACCTCTGGCAGCTTGACATTTTTTGTTGGAACTTTCTTTTCAGATTAAATTCTTTTCTGTATCCATGAGCAGAATTTTTATTGGCCTCTCATCCCCAAGACCTAATATATGATTGTATACATTTGGTCTCAATAATAGTTGGTGAATATTTTTTCTCTTAACATGTTCTTCATAAATTAGCACAATTTTCCATTGTTATTATTTAGCTATCTCTCTGCTTAAGAATACTAAGCATTAGCCCATTAGTCTTCTATGCTTTTCTGGAGAAGTAAATAGATGCATATAAATTTTTATTTCATTTTTAAGAGTTACCAGGGAGTTGCATTTATGTTAGAAAACATGTTTTTAATCAAATCTCCCTTGAAAATAGAGATTCCATGCATGAGGGAAATATGTCAGAAATCTCACAAGCTCCACGTTAATTGCCAAGGTATTTAACTCAATTTTTCCTGTGTTGACATAGCAACATTTCCCAGAAAACAAGATGCCTTTCAGATCACTTTATTCCTTACTTCTTAATGATTTTACGAAATTATCTGCTTAAACACTTTTGTTCGATTCATAATATAATTTTTCCCTCCTATTTATCCTATTGTAACCTCTGCATTGAATACAGCCTATGAGAGAACAAAACACGCGTTCTTTTTTAAGAAAAACAAAAATATCCTGTAGCTCCTGCTTAAACTGCTCCAGATACCTGGTTTTATACTGCTGTATGGTAACACTCCAGGGGCACTACTGAAATAATGATTATTCTGAAGTAATTCTGTTGTCTCAGAGCTCTTAAAAATAGAGAATTCACATCTATGACCAAATTGTTGCACCTTAAAAACTGAACCATATCAGAGAAACTAAACGTGCATGTTTATTTAAACTCTACTAGTCCCACTATGTTTACTGTCCTAAAATAATTCCGTGTCACCTGCAAACTGTCACACTTGTTCTTGGCCATCATCCTGACCATTTTAGCAGTGAGGGGATCAATACAGAGCCCTGAGGGAGAATATTCCTAACATTCCTCACAGGAAAAAAAAGACCACTTATTCCTACCCTTTGTTTCTTATCATTTAAGCAGTTGTCACTCAGTTGTCACTGTATGACAAGTCCTTCCCTTTTACTCTGTAAGGGCACAGGAAGTCAAAGTCCAGCTACACTCTACAAGCTGGATTTTCCCTTATTCACATGGTAATTCATCATTCTTCCAAAGAACCTTATTGCTCTTGCAAATCATTTCTACATCTGCAAAACTTACTAACTCTTCCCCAAAGCACCCTGAGTATCATATTCTAATATGTTCTCTATCAATTTATCTAGGCTTACATAAAGACATCTAGAAACAAAATTCTGTTTAGTATCTGATGGGATAGCAAATGTTTGTGTCATATTCTCTTAGTATCTGTTCTGGTTCTGCCCAGGACAGAGATAATTTTTTTACACTAGCCAGGTGCAGCGGCACACACCTCTATTCCAGCAGCCAGGGAGGCTGGGCAGGTCACTTGCTCCCAGGGATTCTGGGCTGCAGGGTCTGTGCCAAGTGGGTGTGACCAAAACACGATTGCTGTTTGGTACCAAACCTGGGGGAAAGGGGCTCTCATTTCTCATAAAGGTCTTCCTTTTTCCGGTCAGGACAAAACATGGTATGGTGGGGAAGAGCCAGTCAATATCTGTCCTGGGCTTTCTTTATACATAGTTTCTTTGTCTTGTGCCTTTGTTATTGATATTGTTGCTGTTACTGTTCAGTTTCTTATCTCACTGCTGTTCCCAGTAAATTATTCTTGTCTGAACCTGTATTTTTTGCCCTTTTGTGCCTTCAATTCTTAGAGCAGGAAAGGGGCAAAGGTGGGGAGACTGAGCAGCATCTGATTTTGGATCAGTCAGGGAGAAGTGACAACTCTAAACCGGGGAGTGCCTTTCCTAAACCACAACAATAAGGGATTTTCCTATCTTTGATGCTCTTGGAAATACCATGTAGGTACTGAAAAGTTTTTCTTCCTTAATTTATTAGAACAGACTTCAACTCATATTTCAGCTGGAGATAGTTCTTCAGACTCTTCTACAGTAGAGAACAATTTGTGGGTACTGTCTTTTCTGAAATGAGTACAAGTGCAAAGAATTCACTTTGGTTCTCACAGTGATGAGGATTTTCCTTTTATATTGAGGTCATCCAATGTTCCCAGATTTTTTATGAAAGGCTTTTTTCTTGTAATTCACTGGAAGGAGATTTTTATTATCAGCATTTTTTCTTGCTGCCAGTTGCTTAACAATTTTTGGCCTGTCTAACGTAGTGTCTAAAAATGGTTTTACATTTAACATTTACATTTTAACATTTACATTTTAACATTTAAATCTTAAGACTCTGATTTTACTTTAAAGAGACTAAGAGAAAATATTTGCACATGAAGTTTTTGAAACTATATATATTCCATATCAAAAGGGTCAATTTTTGTTTCATTTAAGCATGAATTAATGGAATTTTAAAACTGTGTTGAAGTAAGAATTTTGGCTTGTCTAGCACATCTCTCTACAGTATTGGGCATTATAGAAGCATAAGAATTTTGCTACATTATTTGAAAAGGGCTAAAGACACTTGAGATGCAATTCTCAGAACTCACTCAGCCTTGAGGTTTAGGCATCTGGAATACAGCCACTCTGCTTCTGGAATAAAGCTGCTCAAGGATGTAAATTGTGTGTCTGTCCTCAGCCTTTCCTGCTTGCTGTGCTTTGAGAAGCTGCACATAAATTCAACCTGTGTATTTATGTCCATTTTCTTTTATTCTCCAAGATGTAGGTTAGTACAACAATGTGGATTCTGAATTCTGTTTCAAAAATCTATAAAACATTAAGTTGTAGGTCCTTTTTTCTTTTACTAGGTCATTTAATGCTGACAGGTTTTCTCAAAAATAAAAAAAAATAATGATTAGGATTTTTCTATAGTTGTTCTGGTAAAATAATTTTTTCTAGGTGATTCTACATACTTAAAAAAAAAAGGCTGAACTATAAAACTATTTATTTATGCTTTAATTATATAAAGAATCAGAATATTAGAGGCAACACAAGTCCATCATAACTTGAATTTAAATTTAACCTTTAAATCCATCCTTTCTATATACTTGTATCCTTTAAATTTCATTTTGTCAAGTCTTTGTCCTTTAGTCACCAACAAGTGTGTCTTATTCTTTTTCTTGATTATAATTTATATAAACTAAATTTGTTTCTAAATCTGTTTTGTTTTCAGATGGTTTTATTTATGAGTGGGGGTTATGTAGCATCTTGTAACATCTCTCCCTCATGTTGGAGAAAGAGGTATTTTGCATAAAAAATAGCTTCTAATTTATTGCCTGTATAAGGACTTGCAAATACTTTGGATGAGGTGGACAGAATCAGCTACGTGCATCAGCTAGATGTTTTCAGCTCTGACTGGTGGCAGTGGCTGCTGAGGGAAAAACAGATCAGAAATATAGGCTGTTTGAAAGTAAAGAGGAGGTGTTCAGTAGAGAGAGTGGACTGCACGAAAACAAAAGAGAGTCCTAAATTTTCAACAGCACTGTGCCAAAACTCAGCTTTAATTATAAACATTAACTTGGACACAGAACTTCAGTGTTGGCTGTATTTTACATTCTAATCCCCTTACTACCATTTGCAACACCAGTACCAGTCCTCTTTAGTTTTCCAAGCAAAAGAAATGGTAGTAATAATATTTAATAATGTCCAGATATTAAGTGGATTAAACACATTTCCTGAGCTCTTCTGAGCTTCATTCAGTGTGCTGCATAAAGAATGGTTTTGTAACAAAGTCTGTTCTAAGATTCATCCAGGGCTGAGCTTCTTCAGGCAATCCTCAAAGTGAGCAGCCAGATACAGAAGATGTTTCTGACCTCTGTCAACATCTGCCATATCACTGCACAGCAACAGCTCAACAACAGCCACTTTACCAGGAGACCTTTGGAATAAGATTTCCTTTCATCTTAATTTAGTTACTTTCTTGGAAATTCTCATAGGTGAATCACCAGCCTTCAGTCATAGCATCTACAAGTGAATGCCAGAGTTTGCAAGATATTGTACTCTTGCAAGATCCAATGATTTTACGCCGTAGTACTTGTTTATTTTAAGGCACCAACTCCTGCAATTACATAGAAAGAGCAAATCTCAGCTTTTTTTTTTCCATCTCTGGGAACAAACCCAACAATAACAAAGACAGTTGATTTGGATTTTTTTGCTAGCCGTCTCCCACACTGTAAACCTTAAAATGCAATGCTTAATGTTTCCAAATGAAGAAGGAGCGAGGCGCTTCCTACTTTTAAAATGTGGTGCTTTTTAAAACTTGTGATAAAGAAGATGAGGAGAGAGCCTGAATCACAAGTCTTTAGTTCTTGGGGTTAGCAGCATGATGTAGCATTTCAATTTTCATTCACTGAAATTCATTGCAAGCACTCTGTCAATTTTGGCACAAGACTGGTTGGAGAGAGACACTTTCCCTTGCACCTGCCATGGCAGAAGACAGCCCGAGTAAAACAACTCCATTGATGTCTGATCTTGCTAAAACCACAAACCTAACTTGATTTTGGCATGAACCAGAGGAATTGCTCACTTCCATTGCTTTCTCTCCCATGTATGTTTTATCTTCTTTATCTAATGCTAACTTGCTTTTTCTTCCCCCAGGTTGAGAGTTAGCTTCCCTTGCCATATTTGTTTAACCTCTCTGGTCCATTGTATTTTCTCTGGCTTTACTTTTGGCAAGATCTTTCAGTGCAACATCAACATCAACTCCAGTTAATATGATCTTTATTCCATTTTCCAAACCACTAAGATGTTAATTAAAAACAGCTCTTTCACTGATCCTTCCATTGGCTTGGACAGTTAGATGTTTTGCTGTTTAACGTTATCCTGTTTTCTAATCTCTCTGGCCCCATTTACATAAAAGGTTGAATTATGTTTTCAAATTATGGGCCATGAGATTTTACTAAGTACTTGAGCTAAGATAATGTATGTTAAGCTACTTTATTCCATTTTTTTGTTAATTTTGAAATTGTCCTAAAGAGCATAAAAATGTGTTGGCAACATTTATTTTTATTCACTCAATATTGCATACTCGATGTGGGCTTGGGAATAACTTCTATTTAATTCGTCTTTCTTTTCTCCTTTATTGCTTAAAATATTTTTTAAAAGTATTAATAATCTTCATATCACACTAGGATGAGTATTTTATCCTGTCCTATAAGTATTAAAGAGGAAATATGCAATGACTTGTCCAAGGGTAGAAGCCAAGACTGGGATGCAGAGGATAGCAGGGCTCAGTAGCCATATCTCTCAAAATGTATTATACTAGTACTCTTAGGGGTAAATTCACTGTTTCATCCTTGGCTTTTTTGTGTGTGTTTAATTTTTTTATTATATAACTTGGAATTGAGATTAATTGCCAGGTTTTTGCAGCTAGAATCAGCTGTTTTGTTTACGATACATTAATTTTATTGAGATTGCAATATTTCTGAAGTTAGGTTATGTGCACCAAAACAAAACTTGTGAAGAAGGCATGCCAGTTTTATTTCTCAGCATTGTACTGCAAAGTTCTGAGTGTCCAGCTATCAGATCACAAGTCAAAAAAAAGTCTTTCTGAGATTGTACACCTATAAAAATGGCATTTTGTTTCTGCTCATAAGGTTCAGTCAATATTGCAAGGAGTCAAGCAGCCAGTAACAATGATCCCATAATAGGTTCCCTATCAGGAACAGCCTCTAATGGGTACTGTAGGATTCATCTACCAGTGAATCCACTGGATGTGGAGTGTGGAAAAAGTTGGAAGAGGGAGAAGGAGAGACAAGTGCCTGTCTAACAGGGAGTATGGCCCAAGCACAGGGAGAAGAATGAGAATTAATGCTTAGGAAAACTGTTTTGCAGACAATGCACAGCAGGAGAAACACCTAAGTCTTAACTTGCAGACCTCTCCGTACCTTAGGACAGAGTGCCCCAAGGGACTTGAAAAAAGAGAGGAATGGAGAAATAATTCAAAAAGAAGTGCTCAGTATTTTCCTCGCAGAATTTGCATGGAATAGATCTGTTCTTCACAGCTGTTTTCTTTCATCTGCCTTTCTGATGGACTGTGATATGAAGTGAGCACCTCCTTCCTGACAGTGCTTCCGCCTGGGCTTGCCTTTTTATCCCTCATACGGTTGTTCTCATGGCAGCAGCTGTGCAAAGAGGCTGTTGATACCATGCAGTCATTAAAATCTTCTCTGTCAGTGAATTTCTTGCACCAGCATTGCATCAGTTCTTGGCACTACTGGCAGCAGTGGTAGGCAGGGTGTTGCTTCCATTACGGTTTCTACTGTTAGCACCAGAGCTGAAACATTATAGGCCAGAAGTGCATGTCTGTCTTGTAAGTGAAAGAAGTGTTTTGCAGAAAACAAGCTTCACTAACATTAGTAGGGATTTTGTCTACCTATTTTTTAAATTCAGTTTATTAAATTATTTGGAGCTTTTACAACTTTCAAAGATGGGAAATATATTTCTTTAAGTCACTTCAAAACTCTCCAGAGGAGCATTGGATTATATGCATTAGAAGTTAAGGCAGAGCACCAATTTTTATATGGCTAAATTTGCCATAGTATGTGCTCAACATACTTGGATACTGGGCAAAATCCAAACGATGTGATTTCCTAACAGTAATAAGATTTTTTAAAGGGAAGATGGCAAAATAGGAAAAAGTGACAAGAGTTTTCCTAAAGAAATAGAAATGTGAGGCAGTAATACTGCTCTTAATTTCATACCCAGGGTGGTCTTAAATATATGTTTGTATTCGAGTATGGTAGTGGGCAAGCAATAGAAATGACCTCTCAGCAAGGGAGGGAGCAAGGAGCTCACCTTTCCTGTTCTCAACCACATTGCCTGATATGGTCTTGCCACAGCTCAACCAGACACAAGCCCAGTTAATAAAACTGGCTTCAGTGGGTCACATACATGCTGTCGTGAATTAGGAATAAATTTAACACCAGGAACTGCTCTGATCTAGTGTGTGAAAGAAACATATCCCTCTCTTTGCTGTAGATTTAAAGGCATGGAAAATTTTGTTTGTAGATAGTTGTCTACAAACTGGATGTAGGTAGTGTCAACAAGCTGGATGACATTAAATGGGCTTTTAATTATTAAGAAAAAAATGTACTCAAAATGCATTAAAACTTAAGTAAAAGAACAGGCAAAATACAATTCATTTCAAACTGACTGCTTGAACCCTTTATTCCCTTATATCCAATATATTTCTTGTGCTGGTAACCTGGAAAGGATGTATTTGTCTTCTGAGAAAAAAAGCACCATGAACAAGAAGCCTAGACTAGGAAAGATAAAACATTTTTCATATGAGGCCAAAAAGGTGACTTCCAAGCACTGTAGTCTAAATCAAAAGATTACAAATTTTGAAAGTCCAAAGTTAAAGTGGGTAAGCAATTTGCAAATCAGCTTTAATGCTTGTCCTTGACTATCTCCAGATATGCAGCATCTTCATTTCAGTCAAGAGGTCTGTCTATCAGTAAGACCTCCAAGAGCTGATTAGGAAAAATATCCTGACAGTAAGTACTTTGGAATATGCTGACAAGTAAAAAAAAAGTCCCTTCGTTCACCTACGTAACCTATCTACACAGCAGTGTAGGTAGTCCTCACTGTGCTCCCTTTTAGCATCAACTTTCTGTCAAATGCCATTACTTTGCTATGATTTCACTTAAAACGTGACTACAGTGACTGAAACAAGAATGAGATTCTCAGAGTAGAGAGCCTAGGATTTATACTGAGGGCTCCTATGCTGCTACCATATCATTATCTTCTATTGCCACTTTTTTCTTTTTTCCGATCCCGCTTGCCAGTATGTACATGCCTACATTTCATCTTTATAGTATGGCAGCAGAATGGAGCATTTCCAAATGTGTGTTTTTTTGCTAGTGGTCATTCAATTTTCAGTACATTCACTGTATATTGGTGTATTTCAAGGCTCGATGTAACCGTAAACCTGAATATAAATAAGCTTACCATTTAGACTGTTTGTCAGTTTTTGTTTTCTGTATACATGCATGGTTTAAGTAAAAGATGTTATACTATAAGACAGACCTTGCATACTCATAGAAAGTGACTGTCTCAAGATATAGACCTCTTTAGGAAATCATTTTATGTGCAATAATTAGAATAGATTAGTAAAAAATGCTTTCATCTTAGTTTTTTGCCTATGTTGCTTTTTAAAATAATTAGGAATCCAGATTGTTTCTGTTTTTCACCTTCATTTACTGGCACCCAGCAAAGAGGTCCACACTTTGATTTTAATCATGGCCAGACAGTATAAGACCTTGGTCTTAAAGGCAAGCAGAGCAACAAGCTGAAACCCTGCTGTGTAATTTCAAAGCAATGTACTTCATGCTGCTAACCCTACAGTATGATTTCTGTTCTGCCAATGGCTCCAATAGCAGACAACTTCCAATTTGCACCTCTTGCATAAATCCACATACTGCCAATAGTTTTAGAAGAAAACCACAAGCTGCCCAGTTCAGCAGTCAGAGGTCTGTTAACAGATCTTTAACTATGATCTATTGTGTAGGAAAGTCTGAAATTATGGATGGAGAGTTTCACTTTATAGAGCTCTCATTTGGCTATGGAGGTTTTCTTGAGATAATTATAAGTGTTTATTTTGGCTTTTAACAAGTTTAATCACATTATTTAGCATGTTCTGATTTTGTCACTGAGACAGCCATTACTCTTGCACACAAGGTTTGCTTAATTGGCAGCAAGACGAGAAAATGGAGTTTAAAGCAACTAATTGCACTAGACCCCACAGATGACAAGATGTAGCTCTTTTAATTAAAGCTTTTTACAAGATAGTTTACAAATGTAAAAACACTGTCTCTTGTAGGTACCTAATACAGCATCCTGCTTTCAGTTTTACTCCCATTTTAAGTGATTAAATATTCTGGAAGTTCAACTGAAGGACAACTGAAAAAGTATTTCAAAGCACAGAAAACAGAGATTGGGAGTATAAAAGCACAGAGTTCAGTTACGTCCTTCCTCCTTAGTTATCCAAATTCCAATTTATAAATAACCTTGGATGCCCGTAGAGAGTAATTCAGTCTGTTAATTTCAGGCCATCATTTAAGTATCATGCTGTGCCAAATTGCATTTGATGGTTTTATAATGGTATGACTACAATATACTAAAATGAGATCTATAAAGGTACCCTCTAGTGGGAATTTCAACCCAGATCTCCAGTGGTAAAAATGACATTCATATTTAGCAGATCTTTCCACTGCATCACGGGTATCTGCCACTAACCAATGTTACATAAAATATACATTTTAGATTGAAGTTTAGTTTGCAGTTCCTAATTTAAAGGGGCTTATGATTTCTAGTGTTTTGGGGGGTTTTGTTGTTTTGTGTTTTTTTAACCAAAGACTAAGCTTCTTGAGGCACTTCATCTCCCTTTTAATCTCTGAAGTATGGGA
Organism: Rhabdornis inornatus; assembly: GCA_013397075.1. NCBI lineage: Eukaryota > Metazoa > Chordata > Aves > Passeriformes > Rhabdornithidae > Rhabdornis > Rhabdornis inornatus. The sequence continues at coordinate 80,589 of VWZS01004758.1, read as the reverse complement.
CTACAACTCTATCAAAAGTGACTGAACAAGTAGCATCCGATGGGTAATAGTTTCCCCAATGGGAGTGTTATTTCTTGATCTTTGGCATGAAATAACATAGGTAAATGGCACAAAGGTAAATGCTTGTATCAGGAGATTGTCTCACAAAAGATTTCCCTGGTCACAGTGGCATTTTCCAGTAAGCACAACATCTTCACTCCCCCCTCCAGTGACCCAACGGAGTTGAATGCCTTTTGGAAGGTTAAGCTCTGTACACAGGGGTCATGGGACTGGGCTGAAGCAGGAGGGCCTGTTTATTTTCTTCATGTGTTGAACTGTGTTGTTCTCTGGGTGTGAACATAGCTTTCTAGCCTTCACAAATGGTCTCAAGGAAAAGACCTTGCTGACTAAGGCTGGGTTTGTTGCTGAGCCATTCCAAAAATTCACATCTTTCCAGATGACGCGTAGCAGCCAAAGAGAGTACTCATTTAAACACAGAATTGTGTTTTAAACTCCAGTAATCAGAAGCAAAACCTTTACTGAAGTAATGGTGCAATTACTCAGGCACTTTTTCAAACATATCTTGGGAGGGAAAACCACTCAGAATGTATCCCTCTAGCATCAGCAAGCACCACAGTACTGTAAAGACTTTCCCTTTGTCTACTATAATGCCTTGAATTATACCATGCAAAACAAAGCACCGTTAATGTTTTAAATGTCCTGGCTTATGTCGTGACTCCTACATATTGAAACAGTCACACTATGCTTAACTGCTTGGAAGGAGGATTGCTTTTGTAAAAATTTTAGCTATGTCTTTATTTCTGATTAAACCATTTTTGAGTCCATATAGGTTTAAATTCTGCAGATTTTAAGTATCAGACAATATAAGTGAGTACATTCACTTTTAGGAGTCCAGATATGAAGTACCCATATCAAATAGATACTCTCACTCAGCTTCTTCCTTAGACAATTTTGAGGATCTTGGCACATCCTATTTTTATCTCCTTACAACTCCAAGCTATATCCACTGTATCATTTCAATGCCTTTTCTTTTCTTCTCAAAATCTTCCTGTAAACCAGGGGCTTCTGTACAAATTGCGAATTTCTGCCCTAGGTTAGTGCACCAGATGAGTGTGCAACTTATTTTTACAAAAAACTCAAAAGTTATCCTATGTCGTATCCATCGATTTCAGCAGTGATTTAGTTTAGGATTTTTCTTTGCTTATTTCTCTAGGGAGAAATCTTGACTTATATGTGATGACAGATTGAACACTGAATGCTGTTCCTGAAACTAGGTTGAGTAACTTCTGGTTTCAGGTCAGAAAATGTCTTCAGGAAGAGTGTACGTCTTCTCCTTCAAGTCTGACAGTGTAATATGTCTATCTTTTTTAGTAGTCATAATATTTACAATGTATTATTAATAATGAATTTCATCGTTATTCTGTTGCTGACCAGACAGTGAACTTAAATAACTCATCAAATGCATATTTTGATAGTTGCTGGAAAATGAGGCATTATAGCATAATGGCCAGCTCCATAGCATTTTATCAGATTTTTTAATGTTAGACATTGGATTGTACTATATGCATTTCTTCATTGAGCTATTCAGGCTCTTGATTAATTTATGGCACTAGTACTTGACTACTAATTAAAATATGCCATTAAGGGAAATTTAATAAAGCAAAGACATTCAAGACTAATTTAAAAATTAATTATAAATATAAATATTTCATGACAAGAGATCACTCTGGTGTAAAACTTAATGAAATACCTTTGTGGAAAATAGCTATAGAAAATACAGACTTTATTTTGATTTTTCTTTTCTAAGATACTTAAGAAAACCATGGTGGAACAAGCAAAGGAGTTTCATTGTAAAACATGAAACCACTTTTCTCACCTATATTTCACCTGAATTGCCTAAAATTTTTGTGTGTGTAAGATTTTTGTGTGTAAGCTAATGAGAATGTTAACCTGTTCTCTGGTAAGTATCAACATCAAGCCTAACTGTTGACACAGTTCTTCTTTTAGGAATTGCAAAAAAAGACACATAAACTAAGCTGGCATTTCTAGTTGTAGAGTTTTTCCCCTAAGAATTTGAAAGACCATAACCATTCTAACAATGATGCCAATTTTTAGATAAGATATCAGACCAGTGTCCAGAGTTCATTTCCAGTTATTTGGGGCTTCCTGGACATTTAGCGCTTTCGTAAGAGGAGGAGCGTTCAGTGTACCGACCCTGCTAAGTACAGGAAATTTCATTTGAAAATTTCAGTTGCTTGTTCTTGTCATGAATTGTTGTCCTTAAGAATAAATTGTTTTTCAAGGGTGACTGAAGTAATTATTTTTTATAGCTCACACACTATAGGAATTCTTCATGTTATATTAGAGTCCTTTGGAGCAGAATGGGAACTTGAAATAGGTAAAAAGACCTAATTTCATTTCTCTATTGGTGCTTTTGAATGCGCAAATATTCTCATTATATTTTGATCCAAAGAAATAAATTTTAAAATTCCATCATCATCAACCCCTAGAAGTAAACAAATTTATATGCATTTTGAAAAGACATTTGTACACACATGAGCCTTCTATGGCATCCAGCAATGGGGTGCACATACCCTATCACCAAAATATTGGTATTATATCCTGACAACCACTTGTAACACACCTGGCAGCACTGAGTTCAAGCAATGGCTATGGATTTGAATTACGTGTGTTAAATTGACAGAAAGCAAGACATCTGCCATGTCAGGAGCAGACCATGTGTCAGTATACTCACCATCTATCTTTTTTAAAACTAGCAATAGTCAGACATTATTAAGATCCATACAAAACAGGTTTGGCAGCATGTAAATGCTCTACCTGAATGAGGAGAAATATCATGGCTTATGAAGCCTTTGGGAAGACATTTGAATACCAAGAGCATGAGAGGGCTTTTTCTGGTCTACCAGTCTGTTTCACAGAGAAGGAACAGAAAAACCTAAGCTGCCATTTCTACAAGCCCTGTGAGGTCCTACAGGCTTTGGGTAAGTGAAGTTTAATGCAGAACTGACTTTAAAAAAGAAGTGGGGATTTTTTTTTCCATCATAATAAACTATTTTACTTTAAATGAAATCTTACCCAAAACAAACTGTATATTAAAATTTGATTTTATAAGTAGGAATGTATTAATGGCACTCTCAATTTCCTTTTGAAAAGCTTCTGTTTTGCAGAAGGTGTTTTCTTTCCATCCAATTATTCTGACAACAGAACAAAATTCTAACAAACAGAACCAACTAGGTTTTAGGTCAAAAGGAGATTAAATCTGTTACAGATATTTCTCATGTTATAGCTTCTTCCAACCTCATTCTGTTGGTTTGATTGATTGATTGATTGATTGATTGATTGATTGATTTCTTACTTCTAGCCTTAGAAAATAGCCATTCAATAAATAATTGCATAAGGAAAGTATTGATATTGCATGTGACTATTGCTCAAAGGTCAAATCTGATCTTGACCTACTGAACACAGATTACAGAGACAGAAGGGCCCAGGAGTGGCTGAAGGGCTGTGACTGGGACAGTTAATGCTTGGGCAACCAGGGGGAAAAGTGGCCACAGCGTAATCCAACTGCAAAACTCCCAGCAACTGCAAGACTAACCCCTCAGCTAAACAGCAGTGCTGAAATGTCCAAAATTTTCAGATAGCATTCTTTCTTGAACTGTGTCAATCTAGAATTAGTCGAATAATTAAGAGAAACAGTGTGAAACAATAAAAATAAACCTGCAGGGGAAAAAAATGATAAAAAGAAACCAATGTAGACAATAATACACTTTTCCACTGAGTAAATTATTTAGACTGCCTCTATTGGAATGCAAATATTTATTCTTTTGATACTGCATTTTTAGACTTGATAGAAAATAAGCACTATGCAAACACCAGGAAAAGTCTCACTTAACAATTTTTGATATACCTATTTTAAAGAGTCAGAAACGAGAAAACACTGCAAATCACGAAAAGTTATCACAATCTGCTCCCACTTTCCAATCCCTCATATTTCTAATTGGTCTGTTATACAAAACCAATGTGCAAAGTCCAAAAAAATTTAAAATCCTCAGTTTTCTGTCTCAGATACCTGACGTAATAGTGACGGTTTTTGCAGAAAAAGACTAGATTCTACTCATGGTTTAAAGCACAGTTTGTTTCCACCATTAGCACCAACTGGAGTAGAGCCAACATTTGCTTAATTTAACTATTTAAAATGTTATAGACAGAAGTGTTCGAGAGTTGGATGAGCTGCTTCTATTCACATTATTTGGGAGAGTTCTGTACCAAAGTTGCAGAAATTTAATAGCTTATTCCAAATTATGGCTGAAGGCAAAAACATTTCTCTCAGTAGTAAGCACACAAATGAAAAAAGCCAGGATTAAAAGTAATCTCTAGACTATAACTATAAACTAAACATGGAAAAATTTGAGATGGCTGTTTAATTATGATCAATGTATAACTTTTTCTTAGTGAATTTTCTTTTTTTCCACAAAAGCACACAGTGTGTAAAACATGCCAAAAAGGGCACCCTGACCCCTTAAAGTTCTGCCATCAACCTAATAAGGATCTTGTTCTGGACAGCTGATGATTGCATAGTACAGTTATAGAAACAAGGACAATTGCAATATGTATAGGCAGTAGGGAATCTGCTATTCACCAGTAAGGGCCTGAGCATGTTGACTCTACTGACTTCAGCTCTTCATTGATTTTCAAAAGGGTTAAAATTTAGCAGCAGCTTTTAGGATAAGCCTTCCAACAAGCAGAATTTTGGACAGGTGGGATGATCCAACACATTTGACAACCAAATAATTTTGCTTCCACATATCCCTTTACATTATGTTTTTTCAACTCAGCCTCAACTCCAAGTAAGGAATATGTTATGATTTGAACAGACACATATAATGCAAAAAGGCTCAATGTTATGATTGGAACAAAATGTTATATGAACAAATATGTATGAATAAGTTAAATATCCATGGTCTTGAAAGAGCTTTATCCACTCTTTTGCGGCTGCATATCAAGTAAATTAAATAGTCAGCCACATCTGTTCTGTGCTGGAAAAACTGGGCCAAAAAAGAAAGTACTAGCTCCTGCCCAAGGTTTCAAAATGAGAAAGTGGCTATACCTGGTGTTAGAGCTTTATTTGATTATAATTAAGAGTGCAATGGGTCTAAGATAGCAAAGCACACAACGTGAGATGCTGAGGCTCTGATCAGTAGCAACTGCTCTGTCCTGATAGGAGTGGATGTGCAGGGAGACAGAGATGCTGGTCACTCAATAAGTGTCACTCTGGCTCATGTTAGCCTGATCTTGGGGCCAAATCCCTGCCAGCTGCTGAAGTTCAGTCATGAGGACTCCTAGGGCACATCATCCTGTTTTCAGTTTCAGGATCTAGTTCTGTTCACTCCCAGACTACTCCAGGGTGTAAACTGAAGTCCTGTTGAGTGGGCATAAATTTGATTCAAAAGTACACTCCTGATCCAAACTGGATGACAGGCACTTTTCAATAGCGTGCCAAAGTAGTTAAATCCTTCTAAAAGTTAGGAAAACAAAACTATCCAAGTCTTTGGAGTGGTCTTGCAAGTGTAAGCTTTGTAAATGATATGGATTTACCCATGAATAGCTTCTCTGTATAAGGATAGTAAATGTGCCTCAATAGCATTTTAAATTATTTTTTATTATGTGTGTTCACTATTCAGTTTTCCATGCAGTTTTGTGTTTCCATAGAGATCCACTGTGTTCGGAAGAAAAGCCTGCCAGAAATTAATCTGATTAATAATATTAAAATTACTTACACTGAGAAAATTTTAATGTTCTTTGCCTGTGAAAGTAACTCTTTATCTCACCTGGATGTGGAATAAATAGGAGAGACTCTGGTATGCATTTGGGGGAGTGTGAGATACAAATCTGAAAAGCGTCCAACCTTGAGGAAAGTCTAAAGATGGATTCAACTTATGTTACCATGAGCTTTCTCAGTAAAGCCAGGCCTCAAGAGCAGATGTGACATCTTGGAGTCAAAGCAAATAGGGAAGGTCACAGAGGAACACTTAAGGAATCTAAGCCTGGAAGACACAGTCTCTCATTTCACCAGATCCTGGTCTTGACTAACATGTAGTAAAATGTTGTTCAGCAGTCATAAAGAAAAGAAGCAACAAGATAGAGCAGAAGGAACAAATACAATGAAGATCTGGTGTAGAACCAACCAAGCGGTTTTCAGGGTTTCACACTGAGAGTGGTTCTGAACATGGGAGCCAGAGGAAAATGCCTGAATGGCAATGAGGCAATGAAAGTAGAAGTAAATATGTAGCAGATGGGGAAAAAAACTTGGGGAGAGCAAGTGCTGGAAACTTAATTTTATCAGGAAGGGGAACACCAGAGGAAGAAAATTATTTTGCTGAGGGTATATAATTACAATAATATTTTGTGAATATTAATCATTACTAAATTTTGGCTTTCTGCTAAGTGGTTTGCAGCAGAAAACGGTTACTGTCCAGTTAGGATTAGCAGAAGCAAAAACTAAATAGCTTTAAGATCAAGCATCATTAATTCACGCAAGAAAAAAAATACAGTATGATTACTGTGATAGCAGAGGCTGATTTTCAGTCAGCCTGAAATGAAAATTCCAGCTGGTATTTCCATATTTGTGAACCTAATGAACTATTAAAATTACCTTAGCTTCCTTTGCAAGAGCAGACCTGAACTCATCTAAACCAAAACCAAAATTTTAAATGAGCTCATTTATTCCTGTGGTTATATTGTGTCTCTCTATAAAGACTTTTTCATTTTTAAATTCAAATTTTCTAATTGACTTTTATGGATGTAGCATAAACCTTTATCACATTCCAGTAACTCAGAAAACTGTTTTTATCCACTTCTCCTTATGTATGTGAATTAATTCTCATTACATTTTTAACTGAAAAAAAGTTAGCACCGGAAGCACTGGATACAATATGCAGATATGATCGACTTTGAATTATTTTGCTGTTTTGTATAAGCTATTTTTTCCTCAGTGGGAACAAAAAATATCCCACAGGCAAAACCAGTATTTCAATATAATTTTCCTTAGAAAAGGAACAAAAAGTTGAAATATCACCATTTTTTTCAAAATGAAATGTTGTAAAATAATTCAGTTTGGAAATGTCTATGTTTAGTTTTGACTTACTAAATCAAAATGTTTTATTTCCTTGAACTGAACCCAAATGCTGCGTTTCAAGTCAGTTCAGCATTAAGCTGTTTTGGCCTATTGTGCCTCATGGGAATCTGAGCAGTACCCCCCGTTCAGCAGTTCCCAGGCTTTCATATGGGCCAGGCTTCTTGGCAAACTCTCTCCCACTGCACCACAGCATGTGACTAATGATGAGCCATATGGCTCGGACAGAGGGGAGCTCATGGTGCATAATGGGACACACACTTTAGGGAAAAGACTCTGCATTTTCCCTTAAAAAGCATTTGACGAGATTCCCAGCCCACTTTCTTCAAAAGCCACATTGCTAGAAAGGCTAGAAAAGGAGGAGCTGGTTTGCAGGTATACTGCTGAAAATCTTTTGCACATGAAAAGACATGGAATTCCAAGAGTTAAGAAACAGGACTGCTTTCATGTCTGCTATAACTCCTTTTAGATGGGGAGGAAAGTGGCCCCTACATATCTTGACAACACAGTAGAGAGGACTGCAATCTACACAAGTCAAGGGGAAAAAATGTGATAATAGAACAGATGGGGAATGTGTTCCTATGGTGACTAGATACACTATATTTTCTGCTAAGATATACAAATGAAAAGTAACATGAACTGCAGCAAGGGAAGACCAAATGCTGATTCTTTCTAGGTTATAACTATAGAGGGGGTGCTGCTAATAGTGATAGTCATTATTAAAAGCCATGCATCCATTTCTTGTTTAATATGCAGTATATTATGATTACCAGAAAATATGAACTACTGTAAAAATGAAAGCATTTTGTATTTTGCTTTCAGTTGCCCCACAAAAAAAATAATCAGCAGTAAAGATCAGAGCTGTAGTGCTCTCAGTTACTCACACAAGAAGATGGAAATATCTGGACTTAGAGACCTAGAGAGGACATGTTATTAAGAGATTTCTCATTAAGTTGCAGGAAGACACACTGTGAAAGGGATCATAAGGTTGCAGTGGCAAGGTTTAAGAGATTAGGAAATGTCGGTATCATGGTTGACAGTGACCTTATTTCTGTCCTTTGAGATATAAATCAATGACACGCTTTTTCTTTCCTCAGGAAAAAAAAAAAAACTATATGCAAGCAGTAAGTTACACTTGTAACTGCAAAAGTTTTCTCTGCATAAACCTTGTCAAATTATGTCTTCCTTGGAAACATCTATTCTGACACTGACAAAATCAAAACCACCTTTGGATGAGATCATGCTGCTTTTTCAAAAGATACAAAGTTTCTTTTTCAGAGATACAGGGTGGTATCTCTGCTTCTCGGGCTTTATTTCAGAAGAGAGAGGTTCCTTCTTCTGTCCTGCTTTGGCATGCACATGCAAAACTAGTTGCACTGAAATTGGTCAGCTAATGTTCAAGGCTCTCTGAATAACTGGGTTGCCTTTTCATGTGTATTACATGACTAGTCTTGGCATTGTCTTAATGACATTAGTAATGTTTTGATATATGATATGCAGTGATATACTTCCTATATAGTAGAAATAATAATGATGATATAATAAAGTGAGGAAAGATCTGTTTGGCAAGTGAAGCTAACTAAAACAATCTTACAATCATTAAGAAGCCTCTGCAGGGTTATAGTGGAAACATGAATAAAATTAAAAGACACACTCAGTGATATTTTCCTGGATGAGTCACTGACAATGTGTGTGGATAGTAAGGGACTGGGATTATTGGGGGGTATCCAGCTATTCATTTTGCCATGAGTCTGAGACAACTCACTTAATGCAAATGTAAGGCATGTTTGCCTCTGTGATGGTCTGTAACTGGCTTGACTTGCAAAAAGAACTATAAATTATGTTGAAGAATGCCAAATGTATAGCTCTGTGATTTAAGCGGTATATGAGGGAAAGAAAGGCAATTGTAAAAAAAAGCCCTTTTTGTTTTGCTTTCAGTGAGACAAGTACAGATGTAGTACACTCTTAAATTCTTCTCCTCAGAAATGCAAATTATTTTATCTGACTGCCAAGGAAGGTTCCAATTATCAAGTCAGATTGAAAAAGTCACATTTGCTCTCCCACAACTCTTTATGTTTGCTTTTCTCTAAACCTGTCTCAGCTGCACTTGCTGGGTAGTAGTAAAGAAGCTTGTCTGTAATTACAAAGGTGTTAATTTCAGCATTGCGTGTACTTTTTCCTTTTACTGGATTGGCATGAACATTTCACACTCTAATGCGTGCTGTAATTGGAACAAACTGCAACACCTAGTACTAAAAAGTGAGCTCTTTGTAGCCATTGCTTGTCCCTTTCATTTAAAATTCCCTAGCCACACTTTTGCCTCCCAAGCTGCCTTTGAAGGCAGATTTATGTGTTTTAAGTACAATTCAAGCATATTGCAGGCACAGCGGGAGATTGTAAACAATCAGAAACTGAATTGGGGGAAGTCCTCAGAATCTCAGTGTGGCAGAATCTGAAAAACACCTGCAGCTTAACTGTTTGCAGGTATATTATGGATGACTCAGCGTTGCCAGTAGATGTTACTGAGGAACATCAGGCAGAACACAGAGAGCAGTGTAAGCAGCTGATATGGATGCTCTCCATGTACATGAATCACCATGGCTGAAGACAGGGCTTGACCAGCTCCCAGAAGATTCATCCACTTCTTTATTATCATCTTTATTTGGTATGGCTGACTTCCCAAGAGGTTATCTCCAGGCAATAGGGGAAACCAAACTCTGATTGGATCTAAAATTCAGTGATTACGTATTTATCTAGAAGGACTCCCACTTGCTAATTCTGTATTAAATATCTGGTAGAAAATTACTGAGTATATGTATTATACAAGGCTCATCTCTCTTGGAGTATCAGGTTCAAAATTATACACAGCATGTAACCAGAGACAGGAAAAATATTACCTTTTTCTCACCTCTTTCTGTGCAAAGAGACTGTTTTGTCCTTCTGCATATATCTAGGACCACCCTCCTACTTGAAGAGGAAACACTGATCCAAAATCTGGACATATTCTCAGTGTTAGTTGTTGACTAGACTGAACACTGCGGACTTTGAACAGCAATAGCCTCAGCAGCATTTAGATGCATTTTCCCTTTCAAAAATTGTCTTGAGCAGTAACACTGCTTAAAGACAAGGACCACTGTCATCAGGTAGCTCCCACTTCAGTAATATGTCCTAACAGGTAAGTATTTGCATTTTGTTTTCTTTCTAATGTGTTGCATCTTTGGTACAATTCTGCACCAGGGGCATGCAATTTTTTTTTGACACAGCAGGCATGACTTTCCCTTTCTCCTGACAGACGGAAGTCTGGATGTCTTGGCCTGGGCAAGACAGCTGAAATCAAGCCTCCCTCTTCCTGGGAAAGTGCTTTAATCACTAAGTAACAGTCACTAATCATGCAAACAGTGAAGGGTTACTCTTTCTGAAATTATTTTACTTAGTGAAAGTGGCTCTGGTGCTCTGCTTTGTGCTAAGCCTGCTGCTGCTGACAAAGTGTTTTGGGATTCCTCTGCCAGTGTGTAAGACACCAGGGCTCTCAAGGGACTTCCAGATATCCTAAACTGTTTTAGAGATAGGCTCAATCTGACTAAGGTTATGATCCATGCAGACATGAATAATAGGAAAACGTAGGATGTGTAATGGTTAAGGTTGGTTGTTTTGGACATGGAAACCTAATCTCTGCCTAAATTGCCTGCTAGACTCAAATGCTTTTCCTGACTCCTAAAGTGAGTGTTTGGCAAATGACAATAAGCACTATTATTTATAGGGAAACACTGCTGAAAAAATCTTGCTTTCACTGAAGCAGCAGAGGGACCCTCATTCAAGACTTCAGGCAGCTGATAAAGCCAGGGGTAAAGTTCCTAACAAGAAGTTTTCACCCAAGACAATGCTTCTATCTAAACTCTCTGGCTTTCTTCAGCTGTCCCCTAGTCTGATGGATAGGTCCTTCAGACTTAACCTAGGCTCATTTTGTAGACCCCGATTTGTATGACCGCGATTGTCTTTTCCAAATAGCAGCTGCAGGCTTCCCATCTAGAAACTCAGAGCTAAGGAACAGAATCAGTATAACAACTGCTGCTACAGCTGGGTAAGTCTGAGGAGATGAGCCTTCAAATCGCATACATCCCGAGGAAATACAAAGTGTTAAAGTCAGCCTGGTTTATTTTAAATAATTTTGCCTTAAGAATCACTCAAGAAACAAGACAGGTGATACCTGATTCTTGGAGACTTCTAAAAGTCGAACTGTGAAACACAACATTCAAATTTTTAAACAGAGTGTTACAGAAGGGAACTTGTTCTGTTTATCCTTCCAAATGCCTAGTTGTATCCTCTGAAATCCTTCTGGAAAGCCTGTAGAGAATTATCAGGAAATATTGGCTATGCTTGAAACCCTTCTAAAATGCTGTACTATTCCACTAAATATTTATCTGGGGCTGTGAACCTCAGGAAGGTTATTTTAAGTGGTTGAAAATTTATAGTTTCCACGGAAGAGAAAAAACATAGTTTTTCAGTCCCTATATCTCAGAAATGAAACGTGTAGAAGACGTGACAGAACAGTCATTAGTCTAAAAAAAATAAAATTAAAATAAATTAAAATAAATTAAATCCAAATATAAATTAAAAAAAAAAAAAAACCAAAAACTTCTAACAGGAAAATATTTACTTGTCCTGGAAGGCTTAAAAATAGTTCTGTATTTCAAGGAGATTAACAAAAACTTGCAAATTTTCTTCAAAGACCTTTGACCCCATTTTAACACTCTGATCCCCAGCAGAAATTGTTTGCAAAGTTGACATTTTCTCTATTATCAAGTTTAATTATAAAAAGTTACTGCTGGCTTAACTGTTATTTTCCTTCAGAGACTGAAGGATTGTGTGTATGAATGGCAGCAAGGCTCCTCTCTCTCTCCCCAGTGGTGGTGTTTCAGAAGGAGCTTTGACACCAGTATTTACATACACCACTGAATGGCAAAGGCTGTGTGCCTTGCAAATGGAAGAAGTTGCTTTATGGCTATTCATAAATGACCTATATGACTGATGTACATGACAAGCAATAATTGACAGCATTTTACTGTTGATATATTGTTCCTTGTTTAACTTTGTTTTAATTTTTCCTCATGATTAAAATTAGATTATGCCAAGCTCACATTCCCATTTAAGATAAAAGGAACCAACAAGAAAAGGGTTTTGTTTTTCCTCCTTAAACTCCCTTAAACCTCATAGGTTAAGTCATGGAAACCTATAAAGCTCTTTTAGTGAAAACATGTACACATTGCATGTTGCTGGATTTGTTGAGGTCATTTGATATGATCTATGTTCTGCAATGTGTGACTAGATTTCATATGAAACTTTCAAACAGTAGGCTCAAATGAACATTTTAAATGAACACTTTAGAACATATTAGGCTCCAGAAGCATATATCTATTGCAATCTTTGCCATTCCAGTTGATATAAAGAACAGATATTTGAGAAAAATTTAATGTCAAATACTCTGTTCAGTTGTCAAATATTCTGTTCAGTAAGTTGACCATTTATTCTACCTTTATTTTTTACCATTATGTGGAATTTTGTCATAAAAACACAGGGAAAATCTAGTTTGCAGTATATGTGAGCTAATTAGGTAAATAATAGACAAAATTAGGAGGAATTTTTAGTTATACAGAATTGAAAAATAGGGTGAATGCGAATGCTGTCTGGTTTTAAATTACCCTCATCATTTAAAAAACACCTGGATGGGTTCAAAAAGTAAAGTAAGACTGAGCAAAATATGAATTAATGAATAACACATTTCCATGATAGAATGTTTTTGACTACTATATAGACCTATAAATAAAACATGCTATGTGCATAGTTGGCACCCACCAATTGGCTAATGTTAATGTAAGTAGACACAGATTTCTAAAGTCTTTTTATATAAAATGTGGCTAGTTTCTGCTTTCTATGCTATGTTAATGAATGCCAGGGAGACTATCGGCTGTATTTTAACTTTTTGTTTACTTCATCAGACTCATGCTGAGAGAGCAGTAAGTGCCATTCCCATAGCATAGGGCTTGCCACATGTACTTAAAAGGTCCATACTTACACAATTAATCACATTTTAAAAATTATTTGCTTTCCCACATTGAACACAATAGGCCTTTGTTACATTTAACACACAAAAGAAATGCGCTAGCTGCTAAAATACTATGATCGCATAGCATTGGCTACAGTAAATCACTAATTTTTAATATGTCTGAACTGCTACAGGCTCCTGATTATCTAAGATGGTGGAGGATAATCTCCTGGAAGAAGGGAGTAGGCATTTTAGCAGCTTTTTTTTGTGTGGGAAGCTGCTGAGAGGTTACAGACAAGGAAACTAATCACTGGCAGTTGAGCAAACAGAATTATCTCAAATGTTTCAGTATCGTCAGCAAAAAAATCCTCCACCAAATAAAAATGGCAAAACAATTACAAAAAGCAAGTGGACTGAATTAAAATGTAGACTAGGTCATGCACAGCAATAAATAAATGGCAGTTAATCCAGCAGTTTAGGAGTGGATCTCAGATTCTCTATCCAACGGGGTTTCTGTTCTTGTTAACATTCAATAGCAGAAGATTAGGACAAGGCCTAATTCTTCCCATATTGGTGAGAAGAAGGATCATCCATATCTCTATTCTTGAAAAGGTAGAGAAGCAGAAGGAGATTATAGGACCATTTCCAGTGTAAGAGAAATGGTATTGAGAGAACTAGGTGGAAGCAGTAGCTGACAGTGCCACATTCTGCACCTGACTGCCTTTGCTTGGAATAGCAATAAGCACAAAGGGTACTCTTCACAAAGCAGCTTCTCTGTGCTTAGCCAAGCCTAGGGAAAGGTTGCATTGGAAAAAATTAAAAGAGTGATAAGCTAGTGAGAAGCTCATAGTAAAATGGTACCACTAATCACAAGAAAGAACTCCATGAACCCTCCAAAAAAAAATATCCAAGTATATGTGGCCACGTGGAAAGAATTCGATTTGCATTCCTGACAAAATATGTTTGTCCTTTCAGATAAAGTATTGGACCTCTATTGGTGTATACTTTTAGTATCATCATGGAGCTTGTTTTTTCAGATGTTACAGAAGAGTAAAGACATAACTTACCGCAGCAGCTGCTGCTGGACGCTGGAACAGGCTTTCACCCTGCCCACAAGAGCTGATACAAGTGCAGCATATTCAGTTGTCAGTGCAGAGAGCAAAAACATTGTTACCCAAAATGTTAAAGTTCTATGTTAATTACATGGGATATGTGCATGGTTAAATGAACTACTGAGATGTTAGCTTTAGACTGGCCACTGTACTTACTGCTCCAAATTGGAAAAATGCAGAACATTATCACTGATTACTCAAGTATGTTCTTCTAACATCTTATGGTTTTTGTCAGAACCTATGACAGCAACGCCCCATATAATGTATCCTAGATCTTCAAATTAAAAGGAATATAATTTCCAGGCTAACAGATTGTAACCAAACTATATCTATGGATGAAATCTTGGGCACGTTCTACTGCTAACTAAGAGTGTGAAAAACCAGTCAGATAACACTGCAACTACTCAATTTACCATGGTTGCATGATGTCTGGGCAAAACAAGCGCAGGAATCACAGATTTCTAAGTCAGATTGACAGCAGTTAGTTTTCCTTACAAATAAAAAGTGCTCCAACCTTTTCTCAAAATCTCTATTAACAGCATTGGGTGACCTTCCACATTAGATGAGAATGAGGGAGGATTTGAGCTTAGCTGCTGAGAAAAGGAGAAAGAGTAAGGTAGAAGGCAGAGCACAGACAATACCTGGACTACCAAGGAATACTGGATTAATGGAATACTGCATTAAATGAAATACAGGAATGCAAACTCCTAACCCAACCTGACAAGTTGTTTTCTGCCTTCTCAAAGTGGCAAGCAATCCATCGCACACCTTTGGAATCCTGTATAAGAAAATGTGTTGAAATTTTGGGTTTGGCTGGGTTTTCTGCTCTGTGTAAGTGAGAGGTAAGACTGAACTGCAAAGCAGTATTCTTTGAAATGTTCCTGTGAATTTACCATGAAAGCACACTCCAAAGGGTTATGAGGACTTTGGGATCCATTGCAGCATTGTTCATAATTACCCTTTTCATTATTTTATGGAACATATGGACCTGGCTGTCGATTTTAATAGGGACAACGACTTTGTTTAACGCAGATATGAATCTTTAATGGCCAAACCTGTAGCTGTAAGCCTTCTGTAAAAGTTTCAGGCAAAGACATTTTTGGAAACACACTTGAATTAAGTTCAAATCCTGGAAAGGATTGAATGTCAAGCAAATTTTTAAATTTATAAACTACCCATGTGCCCACGGATTATAAGATTTCCCGATACCATGGAACAATGGAGTTACAAGAAAACACAAATGGATTTGGCCAGCAACTACAGGGGAAGGCTTTTTTCACTTTATTTTACTGATTGAAGGATGAGATCAGGAAGCAGGACTTAGTGAATTCTATTTTCAGGTCTGCTGCTCGTGTCTTGTGTGGCTGCACGAGCCACAGCCATGTTAGCAAGACTAGGCTTTCTCTCGCTGCATTCAGTGTAGACCCATAGTAGCACTCTGAAAAGCCTGTGGTCCTGGTACAATCCAGGAATCAAATGAGCAGATGCAGGCTCTGCAGCCAAGCCGGTTCATTCTCCATCCAGCATTCTGTGGTCACCAGGGGAAATATCGCTCTTGGAGTCACAAGAAGCTTCTGTAGCTGCAGAATGGAGTGGCTCATGGAGTTTATTTTCTTTTTTAATTTGGTGTGGTCTGGCAGCCATGGAGGCTTCATTCACCTGAGTCAAGCCCTTAATGACACAGGGAGTAGTACTGGATTGATTAGAAACCATCGCCCAGAATTCACACCCAGTTTACTGGCAGTGGTGAAGTCCTCAGAGAGTTTTAAACCCAGAGTCTAGTGTGCTGTTTAGGTTCCCCACCAGCTGCATCAAATATGCCATCAAATTATTCTGATTTTTTCCCCCCATCATTTTACAGTGTTTACTTCCCGGAAGGCATTATCTTCAATAGGATCTACACTAACTATATTAGATGAGTTTTCATATTTGTTGCTTACTGCTCACAGATCCATTTGCATTTAACAGAGAACCATCAGTAGGATTTATTAACAGTTCAATATTGTAGGATCAGCATTTTAGTTTACTTTGTTTGTTGTGTGTTTGATTTCTTTATTACACTTTGGTAGTGCTGCAATAAAGAAAGCATCCTGGTGCTTTTTCTATTTGTTTTATTAAACCTCTTTGCTGCAGGGTATTTGGCAGTTGTCATATTAGTTCCCTTTTAATACACCAGCTGTACTTCATGCTTATTCATTTCCTCTATCCTTAAATGTTCCTCAATAAACTAACAAGCTACTTATTAGTAGTTACTTAAAATGTAAAATTTGTACACTCCCTTTAGTGCATTGGAAGCTGCTATAGCTGCTATAGCTTTTCTTCCTGATGACAAAATCCCCAATTTTAGAAACACTGTAAATGAGATTTTCAAAGCATCAAAATGTACATTGATACGTATGCAAATATGGCAGTTATACTTGCTTTTTTGGAGCAGAGAGACTAAAATATTTGGCAGTCCTTCACTGGACTGTTCTTTCCTTATTTTCAGCACTATTTACATGTGTTAACTATCAGCATGGCTTCTACATGAATAAACGTGTGTTAAACAATTCTGAATAGACATGGATAAATAATTTTTCACTCTAATTTATTTTCTAGTTGGTGAAAGCTCCTCCTATATGAAACAATTTAAAGCCCAAATATAATTTATAATAAAATTCTATTTATTCTGAAAATAAATGAAGAATTCCTCTGGTGCAAATTAGTCTGGTCTTTATGACTGTAGGGAGTGTATATGCTCTTTATAGTATTTCACACAAATACAGTTATGAGGTGGATAAGATACTTGTGAAAATAAAGTAAAAATTCCCATTATAATAGTATTTCCCTAATATTTGAGGCCCATTCTATGAAAGTCTGCCCTCTGCAGAGGCTGAGCTTTAGGCCATAAATACGCTGCTGGGGGCCACCTGAGCACCTGCTTCTCCTGCTGAAGTGCACTCAGGTCCCACCCAGCAGCCCTGTGTGCCAACTTTGAACTTCCCCAAATATACCCCCATGGACACTATATAAAGATTCCTCTATTTATTCTAAAAGTCCTTGAAACACTCTGAAAGGCAAATTGTTTGGTAGTCCTATCAAATATAACCCACAGTTAAAATACAAGGAGCATGGCCTATCTTAAGCTATTTTTGCTATTACTTTCTAATAGGATGGGACTTTCCTAACTCTTTGCCTAGGTCAGCCTACAACCACTCTGAAGCCACCCAAAGCACTGGACAAGGTAGATTTCAAAACTGGTCCCTGGCTGTCAGTTTTTCATGAAACTCTGCCACTCTTTAAACAAAACAGGACTGTTCTGATGACTATTCCCACGGGATAGTTCACCCACTGTTCGCCTACCTGACAACAGTTTCAGTTCCTCCATGTTTCACTCTTTTAGAACACCACTTGAGACCATGCCAAAAACTTCACTATCGTAAATCTGTATACCTACTGCTCGTTCCTATTCAATGCCATTAGCAGAAAGAATCAGCTTAATATTTCTTGACAGTATTTATTCTTGACAAATCCTTACAAGTTGCTTCTTATAATCTTGTACTTTTATGTCCGCTTACAGACGTTATTGAGTCTGGTATTTTCAGGAAATGGAAGTCAGGTTGATTGGTCTATAAGTGCATAAAACTTCATGTTTAGAAATATAGCAAGCATTGTGGACTTCAGCCCAGTCTCTGCAGTGAGCTTCAGTAACCATGAAGACTTGAGATGGGCACAGAGTCCTGAAACCATAACCCACTGGTGTTGTCAAAACCCAATCTTTTCTCCTCAGCCGCTACCATTCAGCCATGCAGACATTCCCTGTGCCTGTCTGCTCCCTCCCCTTTTGACTTCCTCTGCCCTACTCAGGAATTACCTTAAACCTGTTTCAGAGAACATTCACGTAGGATGGTTGAAGACATTATAAAGTCTCCATCCTCCTTAAAGGATTTATTTTTACGTCTGGGTTTTTCCCTTCCCTTCCCTTCCCTTCCCTTCCCTTCCCTTCCCTTCCCTTCCCTTCCCTTCCCTTCCCCTTCCCTTCCCTTCCCTTCCCTTCCCTTCCCTTCCCTTCCCCTTTTCTCAATTCCTTTTGCCTTGTGGAAGACCAGGATCAGAGAAAGCAGTATCTACATATGAACCGAAAATAATGACTCCCCATGTTGCTCTTCCTTCCTGGAAAAAGGAATTTTGTTGTCTCAGGCAGTCTGCCAGGAAAGACCAAGCTCCATTCTGTTGAAAACATCACTAAGGACAGAGAAATCTCAATTGCTGAGGAACTGAGAGGGAGAGCATTGAGAGGGAGGCTGCAGCTTTGAGAGGCATGGTGACCTCTTCAGCATCTTGGATCCATTTCCTCAAATGATATAGAAAGAGGGCAACTTTAAATATTCAACTGTGTGCCAATGAAGGAAACTGAAAACTAGGGTGATGTGTACTACGATCTGTTTTGGTGAGTGGGAAACAGAGGAAAGAGGGAGGCATGGGTTTAGGCTGCTGCTGGGCCAGTGACTGTTCATTTTGTAGCCTTGTTTAGGATCTTTTCTTAGGGGAAATTGTAATGTATTTGTTAGAAGTATTTACGATAAAGACATTGTGGAACAATAATTAATATCCCTGTATATTCATGTCATAAAAAACTAGTATATTTTTTGTTTAACCTCATTGCTCCTCAGTTGCTTCTAGACAGAAACAGGGAACAATGATCAATGAGTTGCTTTGCTAATCATTTAATAAACATCCTTAACCTAACCTTAAATGAATAAATGACTAGTGAAATGACTGGAGCAAATGTCATCAATCAATCTCATATACTCAATATGTAAGCTGTTTCAATGGAGAAAAACATATGGTTGTAGTTTAAAAAGAAAATCCTTTGCAAAACTTCGTACAACATTGCTTAAATCGAAGCTAATCTTTGACATAATCCAATATGAAGAGAGTGAGAAAGATTTGTTTCCTTCCAATGTGATTAGAGAGTCTAGCTTTGAAAGAGATATTTTCCAAGCATTTTGTCACAGTAAACTACTTTGGTGGGAAAAAAAAGTAAGAGGGGGGAAAGTTATATAATATGTAACAATTGCTCTGGTTAAGAAAATTAGTGTGGTTGAAAAATTACCTCCTAAGAAGCAAGAGCCCATAATATCTGCTACCTAGAGTGTTTGAGGTCTAGGAATACCAGTTCACAATGCAGGGAGTTATATAGAGTTCTGTGGGAATAATTACCTGTAGCCTGGGCTGCAGCATCGGTAGAGAGGCTGACATCAAGGCTTTCCATGTCCCCACTGCCAGGACAGGAGTAGGAATACGTATAAAATACTTTGCACTCTCTCCAAAACTGCTTGTCACCAAGGCAAAGAGAGTCAAGTACAACATAACTGCCCATGGCACTTACTGGAAAAGGCAAGAAAACCATTGGGAGAGCACAATTACAAGACCCACACTGGCTTATGACACAAAACTGGAATAGCATTTTTCCAGGCAGATCATGGTGTTTTCATGAAAAAAATTCTTAGTTACACTTAAAATATTAAGTGAAATTATCAGTGTATGGCTTTCCTCAGTGCAATGGAAAGTATTTTTCATGAGCATCTGAACTCCTTTCTGCTCCCTTCTACTCTCAAACTTCACAGCCCAGGAGAATGATATGTGGGAAACAGTTTTAAATGTAGGTATTTCTTTTGTCTTTGTTTGGAAGTGGAAGGAGACCAAATTAGAACTGAAATATGTAAAAAATGGATATGAAAACTGCAGTTTTGTGATGTATTATGTGCTTTGAAAATGACCAATATTTATATTTGCTCTACTGAGAGTTATGCATCACAGTTGATGAGGAAATTTCCTTTACTATCAAAGGGAATGCCTTTTAGGATACAATCTCATAAACTGACTCATACTTTCTTTTTAAACTGCTATTCTTAATTTTATCATAGCATTTTTGGGTATTTTCCCATCTATATATATCCTGTACTGATAATCTAAACAGAAGACCAATTTAAGTAGTTCAAATAAAAACTTCATTTATAAGAACAGAACATAAGAATTTTACATAATTTAACCACTTTTCTGAAAATATGAAAGCAAAGATATTTTAACCAAAAATTCCTCTGTGGTGCTCCTGCTTCAAGTCCTCATCTTGCTGTTGACAATGTGTAGTGTATTAAACAGAAAACGGAAAGTTGTCACCAGTATTAGTTCTGCAAGATTTAGTGCTGCAGTGAAACAAACAGCAAAGCTGATTTGACTAAAAGCAAATGTCACTTCATCATACCAGATCAGTGAAATGCTAAACAAAAAATAGGGGGTTTAAATCTTAACATTATTATAGGCCAAAGTTAGTTAATTTCCTGCTAAAACTGATTTACCTCCTAAGTAATTTGAAAATAAGATAGTCACATACCTAGACCACTCAGGCTTTATTTATCAAAATCAATCAACAACACTTTTAAAAAATACCTAATTAATTTTTAATCTGGTATTAGCTGTCTGGAAAAATGTTCCATTGTCCCTGCCTTCAAATAGTAAGAAAAACTAGTAGTTTTATTTTAAATAAATCAAATATTCATCATTAGAGCAAACAGGAAATAAACATTAGAGCAAACAGACAGTGCTTTTAAACAGAGCTGGTTTTGAATGTGTAAATTTGAGAAACACAAAATTGGAAAAGAAGATGAAAAGGAAAATGGTCTGTTGCTTCTAAGCTTATACAACCATGAAAAGCAATATAATTCTTGTGTTAATTTACAGGTTTCCTTCCTGTTTCACGTTGAGTTGGAGACACAAATTCTCAGTTGCTTGGGGTTTCAGATTATAATTTTTCACACAGAAATAGGATTTATAGCTTTCTTACAAACAAGAATAACATGTAAATTGGATTGCTTTAGTGGAACACAAATACTTGTGAATGTCCTAAATGCTTGAACTACTTTGGTGAACTTTGGAAAGCTCTGGAAATCATGATTAATGTCTAATCAGAGTCATTGTAAAGGGAAAACTGAAACCCACAGGCTCTATTCAGAACTTTCTGGCATTCCCCAGGTTGGGAATGCCATCGTAATTGTTGCTTGCCTAAGTGAAGAACCTTCTCAGGAGTGTTTGGGAGCAGGGCTGTCTGCCACAGCTAATAACTCACTCAGTATCTGCCCCTCCAGAATCGCAATGCTGCGGCCCCAACCGCGCGCCTGCTCTGTATGACAAAGGGGCTGATGAATGGTAGGAGCGGGCAGAAATGGTAATGAGCCCTGGGATTCAGGGGGACACTACCCACCTTATGTGTTGGAAGAATTTATGAAGATAACATGACATACTAATATATTTTTACAGCCCAAACAAGATATTTTATGCCAGCTGTGGGATCCACACATAGTTTATCAATATAACTTCCAAGACCTTTCCCCTTTTTTCCTCTGTGCTTGAACATTGCATTATTATCCAAGTAGGTAAAAGCAAGTTGCTAAATAGAAAACTTGCTAGCATTTTGCTTCCTTTTTTTCTATCTTTTTACATCCATTTTGAACAGTCACATAAGTACAATTCTTTTAAAGCATAAAATCTCTTCCTTACAATTATACTCTCTTTATCCCGTACTTCTCTCCTGGTACATTGGTGCATGCAAAATATTCTGTACAATCATGTCATTCTGTGTTGCACAGACTTTTCAGCAACTTTTTAAAAAGAGATAAACACCATCAGATTTGATTTTTGCTATAAAACTGGTGCTGCCAACCAACCTGAAATACTGCTTGCAAAACTGTAACGTTAATGTTAAATTCTTGACAGTCTTTTGCTGCTCTGAAATACCAGCCAACTATCTGAGGACTATGTGAAATATTGCATATTTAATTTAATTTATGCTGATCAATAAGCTTATTTTCAAGTAGCTTACTTCCTGTGTTAATGGTGTACCAGATGTAATCATTTTTTTAAATAATATTTTTTAAATGCAGAAAAACTAATTGACCACTAGGCAATGAAGTACATAAAAAGTAACCCGACCTTTCTGCAGACTATTTTCTCTAATTCACAAAACACAGAAGCTATAACTGTGTGACAGTAAGGAATTCCAG
This sequence comes from Rhabdornis inornatus, assembly GCA_013397075.1. Classification (NCBI taxonomy): domain Eukaryota; kingdom Metazoa; phylum Chordata; class Aves; order Passeriformes; family Rhabdornithidae; genus Rhabdornis; species Rhabdornis inornatus. The sequence goes on along the minus strand of VWZS01004758.1, from coordinate 58,239 downwards.
ATTTCAGAATAACCATCCCAGCAACACTGACATGAAAATCCACATCATACTTTAAAATATGGGTTTACTCCAAAACCACATGCAGCCAAATTTAAAGCCTTCCTAACTGCCTCTTCCCAAACTCCTGATCATTCCACACCTCTGAGACAGGCTCAAGGAACTGGGTTATACTGTATAGGTCAGTATTTTTTTGGTGTGTTTTGTAGACTTGAGCTCCAGAGGGGAGTCTTCGTATTTAACTATTAAATAATCAAATAAAAAGAAAGGTGCTGAGTATAAAAAAAAAAAAAAACTTCCAAATTTGGTTAATATACTACATTTATTTAAATATTTATTTCCATTTGCCTTTCCATTTGCCTTCTCTTTTCTTTTCTCATAGAAAAGAGATATTAATGAAAAGAAAAAAGAAAACAGAAGAAGTTGCTATGTTGTTTTTCAGGTGGATGACAGTAAACACACAGACTATCTTTGTTTGAGTTAGATAGAAAGGACCCAAGATTTTAAACAAAGGAAATGAGTAATTCAACATGACCAGGAAAATGGATACTTTGATACATACCTAATTTTGTTTTATGATGCTTTATAATGCATAATCAAATTCCACAACAGTAAATGTGGATTAAGTCAATGGTGAAAACAGATTGCTAATGAAAATATAATAGGTTTATGCTCATTTCCCATGAGATTACTCCTTCACTGTACAACAGGTTATAAATTTATAGTGATCTAAAGTGAAATTATATTTCTTGGAATTTTCAAAGCCAACAATGGTATTCAGCCCCAGATTTAAAGGAAACCATTAGTCTTGGTTTGTCATGTGCATCAAGGTTTAGAAGGCAGTACACAGTTACATCACTGAAGCCCTGCCAGATATCCCAAAAGGAAAGCTGAAGAGCCATACATCTGGCCTGCAACTTTGCCAGATACACTGTCCTGTCTGTGGCCAGGGCAGATATGGTAAAAGACACACTCTGAATGCCTTTGCTCACACCGCAGGGCTGAGAATGTGATGGCAGAATTATACTGAGGCCGCTACAAATTTCTTCTGGAAAGAATTTCAGTCGTAACTGACCATGGCCGTGACCCGAATCCCACATCAAGGCTTTACCAGCGCTCAGGAGTGAGGCTACACATTTCTTAGTGTGGGATTAGAGTCCAAATACAAATTGAAATTTGCCCTGTCTTCCTCCATAACCCGTATGCTTGAACCATATTGTCAGCATCTGTTTAGACGAATCTAGTGAGTCAGGAATGTTCCAATGTAACCCCGTTTTACTAGAAAGGCAGCAATTTATCAAAACTGAAATTTTGTGGCACTATGCCGGATTTTGTTGAAAAGCTTTCAGGTACTTGATAGTTTTCAGTGAGATAAAGAACCTGCAGACCTGAAACCTAGTCCATGTCACCACATCTACTGTAAACTGGGTTATCATACTACTTTTATTTGGTGGACAAACCTTCCTTTTTAGTCTACAAATTTTATTTAATTGAAGAGTTTGTCTGTTTCTATATACATTCTAGACATCTGGTGTATTAAAAAAAAAGCCTCAGTAATTCAGCTGGGCTGTTGAACATATGAAAATTGTGAGCAAATGACCACTATATGTGAACAAGTGAACTGCTTAAACACAGATTTCTACCAAAGTATTCCCACAGAAATTTGTGATGCCCGGTTCCCAACACCAACATCTAGTATCCATACCCAAATGTGTTGGCTTTGGTATCTCTATACATTGCTCTGTTAAACTATATCATTCTTCCCAGAGCAAAGCAACTGCAGTTGGATGGATTGAAAACCATATCTTGTGCTCCTGGATATCTGAGACTAACTTATGGGTCCCCCATCCACGCCAATGCTTCCAACCTGCAAATTCTGAGGAGCACCTTCCAGGCAATCTTGTGGCAGCTGTCTGCTGTGAGCATTGTCACAAGGCACACCTGTGAGTTAGGCACACCTACAGTTCTCCTATATTCACAGCTTATCAAACCTGTTAAGTTCACGCTGGCCTGCTTTCAGTCATAAATACCCAGAAACTTAATTAATTTCTCTGATGTGGCAAATGTTCCAAGCAGGAAAATATTTTCAGCTCCTTCTAGTTAATTCTTTGGAGCAAGAATTATCCATGATGTTCAGCACTGCCAACAACAACAGTCTGTAAATTAATAATAAAACAATAACACACAAAATAAGAAAAAAACTTGAGTTCTTTTTCTATAATAAATCACGTAGAAATTTAATATAAATACTAATGAAAGCCTCTAATACCTCAAAAATCTTGAAGTGGCTCCCATTGTAGGATAACTATTTGAGTGAATGAAGATCATTCATTCCTGTTGATCTGTGTTTGGAATTTTAGTGGTATAAGCTTGTTGGAAAAGTGGGTCTCCCAGAAATGGGGAAGTTCATAGATCTGGAGCAGCCTCTTTCTATCTACCAATCCCTGCTAAATCGCAGGCACATCCAGTTAAGTCCACGCAGGTGCATTGCAATAATATTTTATTGACAAATTTCAAAAGGGCTGGAGCCCATACCGCCTTAAGCAGCATTCTTGCATTTCCCTTTCCAAATTCCTCAGTGTATCAACAACTTTAAATAGATATGTGGATTACATCTCTCAGGCAGCCAGAAGGAGTGTAGCTGTTTCTGTTGTGCAGTGATGCCATATGCAACCGCCACTTACTTGCTTCAAAGTTTGTAGTTGAAGAAATTTTCATATTTCTTCCTACATGCTTCTTTGATAACGTTGTCATCTAGTTAGCTTTTAGTATTTTTGTGATACTTATTACACTGAGAACATAAGAGTTACTAATATTTCTAAGTTTTAAAATACTTTATGCAGATGTTAGGAAGGAAAAAATCATTATTTTGTATAGTTTATCCAGTGTTTATACATAGGGTTTACTCTATTTAAATATAAAAGGTAAAGATGCCTTTTGATTTCATGTGTAAAAAGAGAAAATAAAATCAAAACTAAAATACAGACACACTCTTGATCTAATAGAAGAATACTGTACAGACCACCAGTTACTACACCTAACTATAAGAAATCTGTGGAATTTCCTACCAGTTACTTGGCAGAATATTTTCTAGATTAATGGAAAGCTTTGTTTATATTCTGGGGACTACAGTTTTATAATTGAATGTTATTGGCAGGAAAAAAAGTATGTACATTTTTATAGCTAGTGCCAAGGTGAGTTCTGGATCCATAATAAGATCCAAAGCAGAGGAAAGAACAGGCAAATATCATAAGAAATAATTTCTATACTCACAAAAAATGTATATGAAGATGCTTCTTCTCAATTACAGGCAGAGCAGTGTTTGTATGTAAGCGTGAGTGAGTGAGGGCACTTTAGATCTTTTATTAGACTCTATGTAGGAAAAGGAAATAAAAGGATGCTGTAGGATGAAAATTCTTTGGAAATCATGTGTTAATTGTATAAGGAACTAGCAAAATTTACCTTCCCATGATGAACAAGCTTTAGGAGTAAGGATTGGTATGGAGCACCACTAAGAATGTCAAGGCTGATTGGCAGTATGTATTAAACAACAGGAAAATACTGTGCTCTAAGAGACAGTGCAGAGAATTACAAGAGGAGTATGTATGATATGGATTCACAGCCTTGATAAGTAGCAGTTAAGTACAGTGGAGTTTTTCTCACAGTATCTCTTGGAGAAGACTCAAGAGACACAGCCCCTAGAAACACCTAGACCGTAATGCAGAATATTTTCAAGAAATTTGTAGTGGTGATGCTGTATTAAACACAGTGGGAAATTGACTTCGGCCAGATCCAGATGGGTTTTGCCTTTAACCTTGAGGTGAAGGAGAAATGAGGAAGTCTGTGAAGAAAGGCACTGACTCTTTGTCAAGTTTCTTTCACTCTGGATGGTCAAAATAATTTTTTGAGCTTTTGAGACTCCAGTGTTTCTCTGTAAGGGTTGGATTGTGTGTGAACCCATTTCTCTCTCTGGCACTTGGTTGCTGTAGTCTGATAATACAATTTATTGTAGTACTGAGCTTCACTGGGGGGCAGAGACTTCTGCAGTGTAGTGTTGGCACTAAGAGTAACATAAAGCCAGGACTGTTTCAAAGGGAATAGTTATGTATATATCAATCCTCCATGAAATTGGTAACTGGCTATTCAATGAAAAAGTAAAACTGTATTCTTACGATTTTCAAGAACATTAAGATATATTCAAGACTATTAAGACATCCCACTTATAGTCCTAGGCCAAGATTTTCGAAGGTCAAGATAATAAAAAAATCATTGCTATCAAAATTGGATATATGTACTATTTTCAAATTTGAGAGGCAAAAATAAAGCAAATTTTCAGCAAAGCAACATTTGAGACAAATATCCTTCAACTGCTGCTTTTGAAAGAAATAATTGCTTGTTTTAATAATTGTTTTCCTCCTGTAGTATGAGAATGATCTTTCAGGTAGTTGTATATTTCTGATACAATTCTGATATATATAGAAATCTTCTGGTCAAATTTATAAACATCTGCTTCAGCCCGTGGATCCTATACCTGTCAAAAGCTCAATTGCCACATTATTTATTGTGATATTATAATTTTGTGATAGTATAATATTGTATCTTCTTATAGCAAAAAATGACAAATTCTATTTGTATATATCCACAAAAAAAGTAAAATATAAAACAAATACACAAGAAACTTCAAAGGAACAATTCAAGGTAAGTGAAGCACCAGAAAGAAAAGAGGAACCATCACAATTCAATTGCCCTGTACAAATGTTTATTTTACCTTTTTTTGGCTTGTGCATTATTGAATAATTTTAATTATACATTAAAAAAAAAATGTTTTCTTTACAGTATCAGTTCCCAGTCCTGCCCTCTGTTCCTTTGCAGTCTATTACACCCAGATGGGTTCTCCTTTTCATTACAGTGAATTTCTTCTTTTTTCTTTATACTGCCTAAGTATGAAAGGAAAGAAAACGAGTGAGGTCGTCTCTGCTTCCAGTCCCCATACTCACATTGTCCCACAACAGCCAGATTTTGCAGTTCCAGAGAAAACTGTCAACCTGCCAGCTTTAGCCTGGAGCATACTCAGCTCCAACGAAATACTCAGCAAATTAACTGCTAAACTCTAAAGGGGGATCCCAGCAGATAGAGTTTCTTTGATGCTGTTGCTGAAGTGGAAGGTGTTGAATGTGCTTGGCTTGGCCAAGTTTAGGCATATCATTAGAAACCCAGTAAAAGGCACTTTCTGAGAAGCAGATGCAATATTTTTCCTTTCCAAATTTTAAGGCTGTATGGGCTGGTTAGAGGAGTGATTTTCAATAAAGTTTTTTCTTTTTTTTCTTTTTTTCTTAGTTTTTCTTTTTTTTTTTTCATTTTCTTTTATTTCTTTCTTTCGTTTTTTTTTTAAGAGCTAAATCTCTAAAGAGGTATATTCCACCAGAGGTGACAAATAAACAAAACAAACCAGCAACAAAGAAGAATTCTGTGGTTATCTTGGCAAAATCATATTGAAAACAGAATATTCTATGATTTTGCAGTAAAAGTGGCGTGAAATTGGAGCTACAGACAGCACTGCCTGTTCTGTTGACAATATTCATGGAGTTAGTTAGGTTTCCTACCTCCCGAACTATAACTTTCGAGAGTTTTTGTCGTCCAGTCTCTCATGAAGAAAGTTTTAAGTTCCCTTTGGGATAGTGTGTATATATGATCCCAGCTGATGTATTTTCAGTCTTGAGGAATGCATAGCCTTTTCTAGTAGCTAAAAATACCTTTATGAAATGAGTTGTTTAAGTTGTGACAGGATCATAAAACCCCCAAAAGCAAATAAAATTTACCTTGAAACAAAAGACACCCACGTTAACACTTTCTAGTTGGATGGATACAGCCAGGTCCCTCTGAATAAAAGAGTAATCTTTCACATCAAAAATTCAAAAATAAAGAAATGTTCCACATGCTGCATGTTAGGAGCTGACTTACTGAGGAAGCAACTACAGCAGGATACAACTGCAAAGCTGGGTGAAGGAATGCTGATGAGCAGAAGTGCAGAAGGCTGTAAATATGAGAATGAATCACCTATTCAGAGAGATAAGGCCAAGTTGCCTCATTGGACTCCTTCTAGCAGGGTTTGGACTTGGGTTTCTAGCACAGGCTGGGGGCTCAGGTTACTCCTGGACACTCTTCCAGTGCCTTGCTCTCTGTGCATAAGTGTGCAACCATGCTGGCATGAGTCAGGCTGGCAGCCCAATGCTTCTCCTCACTCCTGTTCCACAACCAGACTAGAACCAACAACACCCTCAGGGTGAGGGATCTACTCCCAGCTGTTTCCCTTTATTTAGGGAAGTTGAAATAAACTGCCTCCAAATTGTTCCCAGCTCCTCTGGTACCTCTTAATTCTTCCTTAACAAATATGGAGTTCATACATCCTATCAAATTTCCAGAAGGTAGGAAACACTGAAGGCTAAAATAGCACCCATTGCAGATAAAAATTTTGTTTCTTATTTTCAGATAATGCCAATGTATATCTCTACCCATCTTTTTTTACCACTGGCATTAGAGACAGGCTCTGCTGCTGCCCAGGTCGGAGGAATGCCTTTACACCACCAGCCGCACAACAAAAGAGAGCGAGCAGGAGCAGGAAAAGTCTTTGCCTGCCATTGCATAGTCATGTCTGGAGTTCACCAGATCTAAATGTACAGAAGAGAAAGACAGTGTTGTTCATGTGAGTCGAGTCCGTCAGTATCTGGCAGCACATGACATCCTCTTCATGCCATTCATCAGAAGATGAACATAGTTGAAAGGATTTGCTGGAAACCCAAGAAAGCTGCTAAACTTTGCTGAAAGTCCTACATGCAGTCTGAGCCTGTCTGCTCTCCAACCATTCCACCTTGCTACAGATAGAGATTCAAACTGAGAACAAAACTCTGTTCTAGAGGATGCAAGTTTATGCATCAATGAAAGCAAAAGAAAAAAAAGTATTCTGGCACTTGCAACAAGTGCTGATCCCTTGTTCACAATTCATAAGAATGACTCCACACTGAGACATTCAAAGGGCTTTAATTCCATTAAGGTATTCCAGTGCTTAGGGGCATTCTGCCAATACTCATGCAGTCTATTGGTGGTTTTCCTTAATTTTCAATTGTTAAAATCCAGAAAACAGGTAAAGACTTCCAGAAGACAAAAATAGATACCAACTCTCTAGCATGAAATACATGCATTAAAAGTAGCAGGCTCCATTCAAATCCTTTGGGAATGGGGCATGCCAAGTTTCATCTGGCACTCAACCACACTTGTCTATTTAGAAAACTGGTGTCAGGGATTCCAAACCATGGTCTCAACCGTGGGTTTTGACACAAATCCATTTATACTACATAAATCATTAATTCATTTCTTCAAATACCAAAGTCAATTTTGAAATCTTATGTTTATAACGGTTCATCTATATTCATCAGTACTATCACCTTTGAAAAAAAAAAAAACTGAAAGTTTCAATATTACCAGTGAGAGCAATGGGAACAGAACATGAGATTTGAATTTTTTTAAGCTACAAATCTGAAGTGGAAGTGAATGTTAAATGTATGCCTCATACTAAAACTTTATGAAAAATGAAATGCACAAAAAGCTGGATCCTTGCCATGATACCCATTATGGTGAAGTCTGAGACTCTGACCCTTTCTGTTATACTTATTGTGTTTTTGACACATTTAGTCAATTAAAATGGGTGAAGTGTAATTTGTTTTTCTTAAGTTTAATACAGCATGTCAATAGAAGCTAACCAAAATTTATAGTAGGAACACTAAAACTGCCACTTGCACTTAAACAAATGAACACAATTTATCATGGTTGAAATAAAAGGAACATCATGTGCATTTGACTTTATACTTCACATGAGCATGTTGCCAAATATAGGAAAGCATGTTACAGCTGACACTTCCAATGGAAAAGACATTTTACTTCACATTAAATATTGGTGTGAAAAATTTGGACCTTGTCCAATCGTAAGAAGTGTTAACGTTGGCACTTCCACTGTATACTTTTACTGTAAATTGTTGTAACATTTATTTGACATGGAATACCCAAAGGATTGATGAGTAAAGAAAGGAAGACTTTTTATTGTGCCATGTTCCCTTTTTCAGTCATGCATACTAAGCCTTTACATCTTCAGAGTTTAAACAAGTCACCACCTGTACTCAATCGGTGAAAGTTATTTTTCATGCAACTGGAGTTTGCCTTTTTTATAAACCTATAAAAGCACACATTTTCCATTTTATTGGTCAGCAAAGCAATGGCTGATTTTACCATAAAACTTACAAATGTTGTTTCTTTATGGAGATCTATGTTTTTTTAGCCCTTTATAATTCCTTGGAATATAAGGCTCCTTCATTTCATTTGTTGTCAGAGAGTGAAAACACAAAACAAAGTGGAGTATTTTTTCTTTTCATTAAAAAAGTTCACCTAACACTACTACCACTTATATTATTACCCACAGACTACTAAAGATTTAGGAGGAACAAAGTACTGCTGCGTAAAAATTTATCCGCTTCAATTAAGTACCTGCATAAGAATTCTGTGTTCGTATTATGTGAACTATAACTACATTTATCTGCAGTAATGAAGCACTGTAAAATGTTGGAAAAGTGCTGAGGGGCACTTCATATGATTTACTGAACTGATCTCTAGGTTAAGAAAGCAGGCCTAAGACAAGGGAATTACTCTTTCCATCCATATTTTTCAAATTAAAAAAATCCATAGCCTTTTGAATTATAAAATTAAATTTTAGAGACACAAACATGAAAATGATTGGGGCATTTTAACAATCTTAAATACCCAGTCTAAGACCTTGAGTTTTGATCTATTTAAATACAACACTTCAAGCTTTCTGCATTTAATTACAATTAAAAGAGAAATTTATACATAGAAATACTGGGAAAACAGATTTTTTTTCAAACTAGACAAGCAACACAGATGTCCTACACCAGGGAGAAACCTCAACAACCATGTGAAGCAATGAAACAGGAGAATGTGAATAGCAGAGGCCGTGAGCTGGTGCCTAGGGTTACATCTGCTGGCACCCAGAACATCAGGTAGTAGCACCCTCAGAGCACCTCTGGAGAGAGGAATAGGTTTATTATTTAAATATTTTAAATACCAAAGTGAGTATCTATCCATTACTTGGAAAAAAATCTATCCTTTGTGTGTTCTTCTGGCCTACAACTAAGAGAGTGAAAACCAGATCTAAGTGAATGGAAAATCCTAAGAGATTTTTGAATAGATGATCCAGGTCTCAGAAACCCACCGAGCCCACCTTCCCCTTTGCTATTTCTAAAATACAAACATGCTCTTTAGAAAAGACAAAGGATAGAAGAAACACAGGAGGGTAGAAAGGATTGGAGTAGAGATAAAATAAAATGTTTGGTATATTTTACATACAGCATACATACTTTTACAACTCAGTCAAAAAAGGAAAGTCAGCAAAAGCAAAGCCAGCTCAGTCTTCTCTCAGCCAGGTACGATCAAGCCACATTGCTTCAACATCATCCTCAGTCAGTTATGTGGTAGGAACAGGTTTCCAAAGATGCTGTACAGGCTCCATCCTTGAGTGTTTTCAAGACTCAGCTTGATATACCCGGAGTAACCTGGTCTCATCTCATGGATGGCACTGCTTTTTTTCCCCCCTTCTTTCTGCAGGAGACTACACTGGATAGCTCATGACATTCCTGCCTAACCTATGACAGTATCATTAAATTCCTTATCTCAACTGAGACGACATGACTTAAAAGATGAATTTTGAAGACAAAACAAGAAAACAAACAGCCATCCATTTCATCCATTTGATTGCTAACGAGTAATAAATTATAAAAAGTTTTTGTTGTGCTGTTCCCAACACAATGGAACCACAGTTTCTACTAGAATGCAGAAAAAATACAGGTAGATATTTGTATGAAAGTTTTCTTATTTGAATCTGGTCTCAGGAAAAGAACAACTACAGGTATTTTTTTTTCCAGGTAAAAAAATTATCTTTTCCTTTTGTGTGGATGTAATGTCAAACCTGGACAAAAGAAGGTTGAGTTTGTGTTACTCCAATTTCTAGCTGGAGTTAATAATGAGTGTGCGGGAGGAATACTCCATTTTAAAGTAGCACTACCTTTCCTCCCATGTCATGCTATCATCTTTAATGGCAGCAATAATTCACTTGAGCCAGGAAGACATTTTTTCTGCTTTATCTATAGATCATTAGAGCAGTCTGCCTGCTGCATTAATGCTGGCTAAAATGGCATGCTGTTTCCCACTTTATGGCTCTATGTCAAAAATGTCTCTGATAGCTGGTTACTCACTCCACTTTGTCGGTGTTAAACAATCCATTCCTTATTGGATGAGCCACACTATCGCATGGCAGTTACTTGACTTCCATAATATCCTCTATAGGTGTCAGGTCTCTGGAGAACTGTACGTCCTCGACTCCCACTGAAAGCAGAGGTGGATAGCACCTTACAGATCAGATGTTGTGACTTTCTGAAGAGCTGCTTAAACTTTTCAGTTAAAACTCAACAGCTGTGCAGAATGTGGGCATTATTTTTAGCCATACATTGCATCTCTCCATTTGTGATAATTTACTACCATGCAAAATATGTTGCTATGATATTGCTCAAGAGATAACAGCAAGGGAGAATTAGTACAAGTATGTAACGAACCACGGCCAAACAGTCCTAGGGACACAATCCAGGTTTCCTACACTGACTCAGAGTGTTGAGAAATGGGGTTTTATATTCTTTAAACCTTTGTTTCTATGCAGTATAAATGATATTACAAAGAGTCAGGAAAACTGTCTTATGGCATTTAGGGATTCAATTTGGCTTAATCAAATTCAAATTTGTTTGTTCACTTTTTTTTATACACTCTAGAGGTTGCTCACCCAGAATGGTTACATTTGAGATAAATACAGAAATAAAGGAGAAAGAAAGAGAGGTAAAAGAAAAATATTAAAAAGTAATGACATAAATTAATGAAAGATTGTTATATATACCAGTGAAATGAAGAAATCTGTTTGCACAAGTACATATAAATGGAACAGAAGGAGTTACTGCATTTATAGACTTGGAATACAGTAGATAAATCATCATTCATCATTCTGTTTGGATGCCGTAATATTTTACAGATTTTGCTAAGTAATACAATGCACCTAAAGCTTTGCACAGAAGTAGACACTCTTTATGAATTATATCCAACATACAGATATATACTTACAGATACATATAATCTCTTGTTGTCATTTGTGATCTACATGAATGAGTCTGCACAAATAGTTGTCTTCTCTGCAAATGTAAGACTCAAAGATCCCATCTCATGCAGACTCTCTCAAAAGAGCCTTTCTCCGTGGGTCTTTCAGAAAACTTTTCTGAAACCAAAATTATAACTTATGCTTCGATTACTCCCTGACTAAGAGGCTTATAGTATGAATGGCTCACCTGAGGAACTTGACCTGGTCACGTGCTCCAGTTGTAAGTGTGCTGGGCTTTGTACAATCATAAAGCAAAACACCTGATTGCTACCTTATTCGCTAGTGTGCATTGCACTTGATGCACACTACATTTATAAAAACACTATTCCGAGTAAGAGATTGCCACTCATTTTGTATTCAAGAGAGTGATTCTGGATACCATATATGAAAGATCCTGGGTCATTTTGACAAAGAGGGAGAAATTTTGCAAACCAAAATTTTCTTTTTGTTTCTCCAACATCAGCATCATACAAGGAAGTATTTAGCTGACTGCTTGTTGCAGTCCCCTTGGGCAATGGCCACTACCTTGAATGCTATTTTACAGATCTTTGAAATTTTAGACCTGCCGTGAATGAAAAATCTTGAAAAGTACTCCAAAGCCACCCTTTCAAACCAAACAACATGAGGACTCAGAGGCCTCTCACGCTGCGCACTCTGTATTCCTGAATCTCTTTGTCATTGTTATTACAGTTAGCTTATGGGCCACATTATTCCCTATAATGATCAGGGAGGATAATGCTGATGAAAATGAGAAGTTTACAGTGAGTCATACTAAGTAAGTGCTGCCTCTAAGGCTGCAAGCACTTGGGAAATGGTTTGAGGCTTCTCTTTTCAAGTTAGAGGATAGGCCGTTACCTCCCACTTCGGACAGGAATGTCTTGGCTCCATTTTGATGTTATATCTGTTAGGTGCAGAGTGATGAGTCTATCTTACTGCTGATTCACACCGGCTGTTCCAGCGGCAACATGTGACCGTGATTCCTCTGTGGCCCAGAGGATATTTTCCATCAGTGGTAACAGATGTTACTAATTCAGAAGGCCAAAAGAAAGAATAAAATTATAAGCACATAATACATATAAATATTTCAGTCATATTCTTTTCGACGATAAGACCAATAAATGCAAAAGTTAAAAAGAAATGGATGCTGCTGCTGTTGATATTTTTGGAAGACCTGGATGGTCAGGAAAGAGTCCTACTGAATGAGGACGGAATGCAGTAAGTTAAATCACTGATGGAAAGTAGAAAATAAATTGTGATCCTGCTTTTCTGAAGGCCTCAATAGAAATAAATGTAAATCACCTGAAAGAATATGTAAGGGGATGTGTTATGGTGAGGTGGTGACATATCAAATCATCTTAGTTCTCAGCATACTGGGTGGGAAATAGAAGTGTGTTCCTCACTGGTGCAGTGATTTCAATGCAATTCTAATAATTTAAGGCAAGTCATTAAATTGCAACTAGTGCATGGCCAATGTTAGGACCAATATGATCATAGATTTGCTGACATTCCATCCATTCAAAATGGCATGCACATTGGAGAACTTCTCTAATAGAAATTAATAGTACAGATCTCATCCCTTCTAAATCTTTGACAGTAATTCTGTCATTTCATGGGGGTTATACCCCACTTAAATACCATTTTCAGCTGGACATTTATTAGTGAAAATTATCCTGCCAAAGTAGTCATTATACTTTATGTAATCTGTTGACCTACAAATGTTTAAAGGGGAAAAAAAGCACCTGTTCCTTCAGCTCTACTTCATACCCCTTTTCATAATCAGTCATCACTATAGACCATCCTACAGCTGAACTGTGTTGTATTTGGCCTTGGCATAAATTATTTGCTCAAACAAAAAACCCAATTTGGCGGCTTTTTTTTTCTTTTTGGTTTGTCAGAGGGGTTTTTTGGGGTGTTTTTTTGTTTATTTTGGCAAAGCAATGAGCTCTGTATAGAAATAAACTTACATTTTGTTGATTAATCAAAGGAAAATAGAAATCCATTTAGGCAACAGGAACGAATCACCTCCTTTTCATTATACAAACAGAGACTGTAAATTTTTCAGGACAAGGATCATGTCTTATACACCGGATAAACTTTGTCATTATATACACCTATGCTATTTCAAGAAATATGAGTTAAATAAGAAAAAAAAGTGGACATTTGGAACCCAGCCTGAAACTCACTGAAGTCAATGAAAATATTTCCATTAACTCCAGTATGAGCTGGATCAGATTCAAGAGGTCCTGTGAACAAAACCATCCATGATAATATAATAAAGACTTCATCACTCAAGGGGACCAAATTAAGATCACACAGGTGACCTGAACTGTTGTATTTCCTCATGGGTTTGAGCTCTTGATTTTGCTCTCTTAAAATTTTTAACATAGCTGTTTTGTCTGTGTTACTGGCAGCGTCACATTACACTGCAATGCAAATCAGCAGATGTCTTGCTTTTGAATTTTTTCTTTTTTCCTTTTTTTTCCAACAGACAACAGCCTTTTCTGCAAGTCAAAATGCAGAGTTACTTTTTGAGCAATAAAAGCATTATAGACATATGAAGCAAAGTTCTTCAAAGTCAGACATAATTATCCCTTCTATGACGCGCTTTATGTAATATTTATTTCCATTAATCTTGGAATCTATGTTTATTGTTTATTGAAAAAATGAATGCAATGTCAAATACAGAACTGCACAGGGGAATACATTGGAATTCTGGAAATTTTCAAGCTAATTCAACATTTTTGCCATACGTGTATTAGGAAGAATCCCAAGTGTAAAACCTAATGTCACTGATGTAAAACTGTCTTCTAAAAGTTTGAAAGTCTGTCATCTTTCTCCATATACTCACTTCATTAAATAGTTTACAGCTTGCAAGGGGATCACAATGTTGGAGTAAGAAAATGACTGTCCTGACAGATTCAGACAATAAAACAACCAGATTGTTATATGAATGTTTTCTCAGAGACTGTTGCTGCAACACATAATAAATACAAATATTGAAACACCTGCATGATAAGCATAATACTTTTAACAGATGTTAATCCCCCCTGAATGCGACCAGTGGATTTAGATCACATAAATGCAACTTGCCCCGTTCAGGTCTCCCTGGAAAATTGCCAATCATATGGTTGCTTTCTGACCAACTGCTGCAGTCTACATGCATGGATTTGCTTCTCAGCTCTCCTAACATGAGCATTTTTAAACAACACATAAATATAGCAATATATGTACATTACACTGAAGTTCAGCTACAATTTAGGTTGCCTGTCTGCTGTCAGCATGAATTGGTTATATTATTCTCAGAAAAGAATGTTCCAAGTTAAAAACAAACCTATTTTCTCAAAGTCCTGACATTCTGGCAAGCAGGGCAGAATGTTTTTCTCCCTTTGGTGGGACTTGTTCTGCCTCAACACTCTCTGATCATATGCAGCTCCTGTTTGCTTCAACAAATTTAATGGAGGTTCAGCATATTTGAAAATTAGCTATTAACCCTATCAAAACACTACTGAGGTTTTGATACCCCTAGGGGAGAAGCACACACAACCCATTGGCTTAAACTTAAGTACCTGCTTCTGCACCCTGTTGGAAAAGAGCCTGAATTTACATGTGTCTTTTCACCTCCAGAACGTATCTGAATGCCTTTCGTTGTAAGTCCAGTTTATACAAATAGCTCTGCACCCATAGGGCCATCTCTGCGTTACCAAAGATGACAGTGTGCACTTGCACACAGTGAGTGGCATTACTCAGTGCTGAGCTATCCAGCCAGCAGAGTCTGACCTCCTGACGTGTGTGTAACTGAAAATAAGCAACGCTGGGAGCAGAAAATAACTGGCAAGTGATTATTCATGGAAACTGAATGGCAAAGGAAAACCTGCACACTTCATTTCATGCCTCCAATGGCTGCGTTAATTCAGAGAAACTGACACAAACAGACGCACAACAAAGAGAAGTGCAACAGAAAAAGATAAATTTTTCATGAAAAACCAAAACTTTACTCTCAAAATTGACAAGTAAACAAATAAAACAATAACACAATTTGTATAAAAATTAACACTAACTTGCCATATCTCCATGCACCACCTAAGGACATCTGAGTTAAAAAAAAATGTGGGATGGGCATTGCAAAAGATAGAAAGATTCATGTGGTAAAGAAGTTCCCCAGAGCAATTTGTGGCTGTAAGTCAGGAGAAACAGATGCAGCTGAATGGAAAGCAACAGAAGTGCTTACCAAATGGTTCTGGTGATTCTCCAAAGTTTCTCTTGGTGACAAAGAAAGAGATAATCACATCTCAGATGCATGTTGAAGAATAACCACCATAATCGGAAATGAAGACTCAATTTAATTCAGTTCAGTTGTACTCTTGCTGAAATAATTGCAGAAAAAAGATTGTGGTTGGTCATAATTAATAAAGAAAACCACCAAGAAGATGTATTTCTTGGGATACGAGTAGCTACAGAGAGATACCTGCTCTAAAACAGACACAGACCAACAAAACTTTCCAGAATGCTGCTATTCAGACATGAATAAATAGACCTATTTGCTTAATAGGCAAGGAGCTGCATTTTCTCTACTTCATCTAGTTGATTCTGCAATTAATTGCAATAAGTTGAGGACACAGAACACAGGAGAACCCCTTCCATTGACTACAAAGTAAAAAATTCAGCTGATTCTTCCACTTTTTAGGATTATTAGCTCATCCTTATTAAAGGAGAAAATTATGGTATTACATAAAAATTGTCCGGCTGAGCCAATGTGGTCAAAAAAGTGAATACCCTGCTTGGATGGATGTACAACAGGTTAGAAGAGAACAAGGACTTTTCTGAGATAACAATATTCATGATTATGATTATGATTATGATTATGGCGTTCAGTGATGGTAGTAACCTGAACAGCCATGTTCAAAACCTTTTTAAAGGCAATTGAAGAACTAGAATGGGTTTATTAGCAATTCTAAGTGCTGCTGTTTGCAGGAAAACTCTCATATAAGGAGGAACTGGCAAGATGTTTTGTGTTATTAAAAGATAGAAAAATGTTGAAAAAACCATCGACAAGATTAACTAAAAAGATCTCTTGGTCATGTCTTAAATAACAGCTAGAGAAGGTTCAATGAAAACAAAAAGTAGCAAATTCAAAGCTGAGGAAAAGATTGCTCTTTTATTCACCCCATACTTAGGACTGAGAAGTAATTCTAAAATTCAAAAATCATTTGGTCTCTTCTATGGTTCACAAGAGTTTCAAGAATTGTTTAAAAAGCCCATTGTTTTTCAAAGAAATGTTGCATTCCTTCTTCTTCTATTTTATTTTAATTTTGTTTTTTTAAACTGAAGCACTAGGTTCAGAGTGGGGAGAATAAGCTTTCTTTAGTGTGGCTTGTTCTAACCATCTAAAAGAGTTCATCAGATGGAATAATTATTTTCCCTGGCTTCAAAACTAACTTCTGGTTGGCTATGCCTATAGCAGATATTTTCATGCTTCTATATGGTGGTGTCTTGGACCCTGGCTGGCTTTGCTGCTGTTATCAAAATGCAGAGAATGGAGGAGAAGTCTGGACGCAGACACATCTTAATTTTGCCAAGACTGTCTCTTCTATTCATTGTAACTCTGGATATTTTACCTGTGAAATTCTGAGCACATTCCAATTTATAGCTACATTAAAATTTTTCTATATATTAAGAGAAATTCATAGCAATTAAATATTTTCTCACAACTGCCTAGTTATAAAGTATTTGCTCTCCCTTCTCCCCCTGTAAATTTCCTGCTAGACATTATGAGCCCCTGCTCCAACCTAATCTGAGCCTGAGGTGCACCATTCCTTGCAAGGCAACAAGGCTTTAGTGTCAAAGTCGGGTGGTGGAGGAGTTTTGCCACTGCCATGCCACAGTTTGCCATTGCAGGGAGAGATGGGCATGACCACAACAAGGATGGGGATAGCTTTGAGAGCTTTCAAAGCCACATCCCATGAGAGTCCCCACAAAGCTGATCAGAGTAAGCTGAATGCAGAACACCTGAGTACTTCACAGCCCTAAAAATTACTGACATTAAAGTGTCCTGGGTTTGTGTTTTGAAAAATAATGTCCATCTGCTGTACACACAGATTTGCTGTAGCTTCTGATGCTGCAAATGTGCCATCAGCAGATTGGGGGTCTCTGCTTAGGGCTGTGCATGGGCTCAGCCTAGCTCACCTTCTTCCTCCTCTCCACTTTGCAGCAGATAAAATACCCACCTCAGGAGACTACAAGTAACCGGCATAAGCCAAACTAAAAACATCAAACCATCATTGCCCTCAGTGGTGGACAATAGATTGCTTGGGCCTTCAATTCTGTGTATAAGCTCATAACTAACTGGCCCTTGGGGCTCCTGCTTGCCCAAGCCACTAAGGTTGCCCTGAGCCTCTTTAACCACTTGCATTTTAAAATTAAAACCTTGCAGCCTTTCTTGTGGAGCTCCTCACCCCTGGCAGGATTTCCTGTCCAAGTCTCCCCCTGTTTTCTCAGTCTTCTCAATGGCAATTGCAAACTTCACCCTCCCCCAGATCCGGGCTCTTCTGGCCGCACACGTACGTTTATCTATTTCCCATCATCTCCTGCACAAGTGTAAAGGCTTTCAGATGATACTTGAGAGGAAGTGTGCCAGGCCACTCCACTGTGCAACAATACTCCCAGACAATATGATTGGAGTAAACCACGAGTACTATTAACAAGCAAACAGCCTTAGCATGTTAAAAGCAACCTTAATGATTCTCATTCTTAAACCTTCTTTTCCCATGATGTTTATGTGCTAGGGTTTCAGCTGAATTTAGGTTATTTAGGCATTTCTGAAAAGTCTACACTTTAATGGGTTCAAATGACTAAGATGAAAATGAAATTTCAGTAATTAAAGTTCATGTAAGGGGAGGTGTTTCATTTAGTTTTTTGTTTGTTTGCTTTCATCTATAGGCCTCCAGTGTTTTCGTATCTATTCTATAAACAGGATAATATAAAATCATCTAGTTACAGAAGAAATGAAAAGTTGAATGATTCGTTATATTTATATGACCTTAAAACATGTTGCAGAATTGCATTTATTACACACACAAAAAAACCCCAAAACAATAAAACATCTTATTGAGTAGTTGATTAAATGGTATTACAAAAATCTGCCTTCCAGTGGAATCCTTTGGCCTGCATATGTACAACACTATAAATCTTGCTAAATATTTGTTTCAGAAATTGTCCAGAAGGATGAACAGATTGATTTTCCAGACCTAAATCACTTCAACACCAAATAGTACTCTGGAGAAAACTGTGTTTCTCTTCTTGTTGTTTGCAGACACATTAAGATCACACACTGAGCTGCAGCAGTTCAGCTTTCTGGTCCTTTTGCCGTTTCATTGCACCAAGATGGAAAAGGCACAGCTTTGAGACTACCTAAATACAAGGAGTTAATGAAGTCCACAGTAAAATTAAGGAATTGTTGAATGCATTTCATTAATTCTGAACTTAGACTGTATTTCTAGCCTGTGGATTTGCATGAATTTGAAAGCTTGAAGAACAACACCAAAGTGAATACAGGACTTTTTCACAAAATATCTTGTAAAGGTTTTGGATTTTTTACAATATATTTTCCTACATTTTTACGAAAAGTCAGCAAAACATTTATTTTTCTGTTAAACTTGTTGGACTGCCAGGTCAACATTTTACAAAGAAAAATTTTTCCTTTCATTTTACATTCAGAATATTTTGACTTGTAAGCTGTTTATAACTTAATACCTCTATGTAATGATGTTCTGATTGATTTCCCCAAAGAATTTGCTGTTCCAATTTAAGCTCACTGCTTCAATTTGTATTCTATAGCTATGTTTTTTTTTAATGTTATAAAATGCATTTCCTCAACTGAAAATAATATTTTTTTCCAAATATAAAGAAGGATATTCCACATCATGTACCTTCCTGTAAAAGAAAATGCTTACTTGTGACCTAGGCTCTTAATGGTGTGTCTTTAATTTGCTGGTGAAAGCCTGGTGACATCCTTCTCCATTTGTACTGCAGGTTCCTGCCTGAAACGCCATGCTTTCCAAAGACATTCACAGATCTTTGATTTTTTAAAAAAATGTGGATTACATCAGAGTTCATTAAAAACTGAAAATAAGTGCTTTTTCTCACATATTTTCTAGATATTTTCTTCCCTTTAAAGCATGCAGCAAGCTAAATTACTATGTAAAGGGCACTAATGTCAGTTTATATATGGTACTGCTTAGTAGAAAGAAATTTTAGTGTGTAACATCTTTTTCTTTGCAGAGAAAAGCAAGCACCTGGCAAGTCATTTCTCTGTCTTCAGTGTGTTTTGGGGGATGTTGGGGCTTTTTCTGACTGGCTTGGTTTAAGAGAATATTTGTAAAAATGCCTCATGAGAAGTCTCCCTGCAAGTACAGTGTAGAACTGTGAAATCGATAGAAAAGGGAGAGAGAAATTTCCCAAACACAGCCAGAACCTCTCTCGTTTACATGCTAAGCCTCTTTAGATTGCAAAAGACTCTTGCATTTAGTGCCTAATTCTGAAAAAGAATTGAAACATTTCAAAAGACCCTAAAAGCCATGTGGAAAGGTAGACTTTATGCATCTTTTTAAAAAATAGCCCAACACCTACTTGTCAAAACTCTCATTTCCTATTAAGTAAATGAAATTGAATTGGTGTTTAGTGGTGTAGTGAGTTTCTCCTCTGCTAAATGAACACAACCTGCTGGATCCAGCAAATTAATTAAAAATGTGCTTTTATAGGAGAAAGGGCTTTAGGAGCTGCACAAACCCATCAGACTTTATGAGTTTTCAGACCAGTTCTACGCACAGGGTGCAAGTGAATATCTCCCAGTTCCCAGAGAGCCTCCCTTCACAAATTGAAAAGAGCAGAGATAGGCTGAAAGGCACGCAAGGTGAGCATAAAATATAATTAAAACATACTTCCATTTTCAGTCTATTGCAGCTGCTAACCTTACTGATTAGTAGTTCTTCCATCTATGAGTCATCTCAGAGATATTCACAGGGGGTCTGAGCCTGAAATCACTAGTTTCAAAGGATGAAAATGAGCAAATATTCAGATGTAATTCCATGTAGACTGAAGACCAGCAAATCTACAGTATGAAGTGACAAAACATGTGCCAGCTTAAAAGCTATAATGTTAATTGAATCATTTGCATATGATAATTGCGTAATATGTACACTCTTCGGGTCAACAATGACATTCTTTTCCATGCACGAGGTTTGAAAACCAAGACAAGCAAAACAGGCTACTAAGCACAGGTTTCCTGCACCTAGTATCTGTAAGATAGTCCTTGAGGCCAGAATGTGAACATTAAAACCAGGTAAATTCTGTGTAATCACTAATATCGGACACCTCACCATAATTTTCACTTCCATCCCAGTTTGCACAAGTGTTAAATGTAAGTCCTGCTAGTGCTTTATGAACTTTACTAATAACAGTTACAGATTGTACTAAAACAAAGCCCTCTGTCTTGCTGTTCTTTACACTCCTTTACTTGTACTTGTGGGTTATACATTTGTAGGAAAAACATGCCAAGGTGAAAAACATGCTAAAGTAAAAAATTCCTAGCAAAAAAAAACATAGAGAACATGTGGTTCAATATTCCAAGGATGAGCTGAACATGTAGTACAAGATACTCCTGAATGCTCAAGTTGTCCTCCCCATTTCAGCCTGACTTTTCTGTGCCATTGTCTCACATCAAGTCTTTCTGAGTGCAGCAGCTTCCCAGCCAGTTCCAGGAAAGCTCTTAGTGAATCGCTGCCCAAATTGCCCATACCACATGATGATGGGCTTGACAACAGTCACCTCCTTCCACACATTTACCTCATCATCACAAAATGATAGGCTCTTTTGTCTCTGCTTATGGAGACCTTCATGTCCTCAGGGTGAGTGTCTCCCATCCTTAGAGAAATGCATCTGATCTGAGAAAACCTCCTGCTCAGCATTGTGAAAGGAGGAGGCACTGAGAGAGTTTTCCCCTCTAGATCCATATTTGACATTTCATATGTTAAATTACTGCAAGTCTAAAGCTGTTTATGCACTTCTTTATGAGCCAGCTGTCAGGGGCAATTGCAGTAAATGCCTAATACAAATGCAGCTATACGGGAAATATCATCCATAGGAGTTTGGGCTGCCGTTGGGATCACCTGCTGTTTTGACATGATTTGTTCGGAGCAGGCAGACTCTCTGAACGGTTTTGTGCTGGTGCAGTGTTCTGCCTTCCCAGTAGTCGTGTAGCTGCCATATCCCACCATACTTTACTGTCCAAGGCTGCCATCGGCACTTTTCATGCAATAGTCATCTGGTGGCATGGAGACAGCTTTTCCTTTGTCTATCCCCAGCTGGAAGACTCTCTGATGGCTCTGTCACCCACATTTTCCAGGGATGGGAGATGGGTGCAGTAAGATACGCACTTCTGTGACGGATTTCTGTGTGGTTTCAAGAAATTTCATCCCAAGTCACACTGTAAATATATTTTAGAGGCTCAAAACCTCACAGATAAGAGGATGCACACGGCCACTAGTCAAGTTAAACAAATGCCAAATGCAGAGATCTGCACAGGCATTTCTGGGTACTTGTAATTATTTCTTCATGCATACCTACTAAGGAATGTTTTGCATTCCTAACTCTGCAAGCCATGCCCAGATATTTGTGTGCATAGATATGGTCATGAAAGTCTCCACAACACAAACATTTCTAAAAGGGGCCTTGGACAGTAAAAATTTTTATAGCTCACATCTTTTCTGTCATAAGCTATTTAAGATTTAAATGTTCATGACTAATTTCTTAATTTTTAACTACTGTATGAACGACTTTACCACTGTAGCAAATGTTTCCAATATTTTTTCAAGTACGAGTCCACTAAACAATCTTTGTATTTAGTATGTTTTCCTTTAATACATAAATCAAAAGACAATAACAAGCCTAATGTCAAAGAAAATTTTTGACACTTCATACATTAAATAAAAGCAGCCGATAAACAGTTTAGATGAAATTATGGCTTGAAATGTAGTTCCCAAGAGGAATGTGGTTCATAAATTGATTTTATACTGCCTCTGTCGTTGTTGATTTGAGATATGCACAAGACACCCACAGTCATTACCAGTGCTACCATTACTTAGCCTGCCTTTGCTCTGACTGATATTTAGACACATGGAGACGACCAGACATCTATTTCTGTGAAAAATGCGTTGTTTGGTTGTCATCACATGTGTAGCTTGCTGCCTTCTATTTGAAAGCTTGACACATAATAAAAAATTTGGAAGAAAATCAACCTTTAAATTTTGGCCATGCCTGAATCCCAGAAACTTCTATAGCTGCTTTGGGTATTCAAGGGGAAAGTGTCTTCCTATCAGAAAAATGATGTAGCATTCGATTGCTAATTGACCTAATGTTATTGAGTCTCAAAGGTAAACCATTTCAAGCTCATGAGTTCTTCATTGTATCCCACCTTTAAAGTCTCCTTGAAAAAGATGCTTCCTTTTTTCTTTTGCACTTCACCTTTTTCCGTAGCTAGACATTACCACAGAAATTACTACTTGAAATTGTCAGAATACTTATAATTATTTGGAAATTAATACACAAGAGTTCATTTTAAACACGGGAAATGAGAGACTAATTTGTGTGGAGCAAGCATTTCATTTCTCATTCACTTCTGCTGAAAGAAAGTGATTTTCAAAGCACCTGAGATTATGTAATATTGTGCGTTTCACATTAAGGTCTTGATTTTCAAAGCTGCACTCTCCATTCAAACATTTTCCTCGCATAGAAACAGAAAAATTCATTGAGCTGTGCTCTTTCTTATTCACCAATGAGTACTTCAAAATAGAGTTAAGGGAGAGCTAAGAGTTAACGTAAGCATTCATTGTAGAAATGTTCTAATAACAATGAATTATAAATAAAACAACCACTCATCTGGCAAATGATATATTTATTAAGTGTACCACTTGGGTTTTTTATAGGTCAAGGTACCCCACCTCTACAACCAAAGGTGGTAAGTTTCCAAAGTGCCCTTAATCATTATGCTAACTATGTGACATTATGCACATTTGCTGAAAGCTATACAAATGGAGCATTGTACCTGAATGGCAAATATATACTTTCAGCACAAACAAAACTAATAGATTTTAAGAGTGACTTTATGCCTTCACTAGCAACTAGTCTTTAAAGAGTACACATCCTTAGCACAAATCCTAATGATAAAGTATGTGCAAGCAGAGGTCTCAAAAGGAGCACATTTGAAAGAGAGTCTACACAGCCCATCAGATTTCGCACTTGCTGTGCTTTCAGTTCACTCTTCTAACACCTCTACGCAGAGATTTCACAGCAATATGCATTCACCTGAAGAAAAAAAGTGGGTCTATATGAAATAAACCATAAATATATTTCCACTGTTCTACTTATGACATTTGTTGCCATTGTTTTGTAGGGAATGGTATAGCTGATTGATGGCACCATTTTTTTTCCTCCTGACAGTTTTTACTAGTGCCACTGACATTGCAGAAAACCCACAGAAGCTGGCTGGCAGCTGGCAGGCTAGATTTGTAAAGTGAACCTTAGGCAACTGTGTGCACACAGTGCTGTGGGGCCAAACTGGGAAGTGCAAACACCTATTGCACTCATACAAGACATGAATTTTCCAACAGGGAGATTCATACCAATAAATTGGGCACACAGGAATAACACATAGAATTAGCTCACCAAAAAAATTAACTAGAAGCGAAAAACTCCTAACCTGTACTGTTCGTCAATGAAGGTTGATGTTGCCTTTCTTTTTTTTTGTTTTATTTCCTAAGTATAATGGAAAGGCTACTGCTTTACTTTCAATGTCATTAAAGCCTGTAATTCATTCCCCTGAAGCAGCAAGGTTTTACTTTTTTTTCTTTTTTTCCTTTTTTATTTTTTTTTGTCTGAGGGTGTAGATATAAAACTAATCATCCAGTGAAGGCTTTATCCTTGTATAGTATGAGGAGCTGAGCTCACCTTTGGGCTTTGTCCAAAGAAAAACTCTACAGGGCAGAATTGTATTCCTGAGAGGCCATTAAACTTGTACTAGACATTAACATCGATAGTATGTTGATCTAGCATCTGTCATCTCTACTGTCCTTGTTAAAGTGACTAAAAACCTTTCCTTCATCTGATCCCACGCCCTTTTACTGAAATCCCTGCTACTTTCAAGATGTGGGAACAAACTCTGATGCTTGAAACTGTGAGCTTCTTGAAACTTCCTTCACTTGTATCCTTCGTGGCTGAGTAATAATGCTTTCCTCACTTTCTCCTCTGTTTTTGCAAAAAGAAAAGTCCACAATAAGACTCAATGAACGTCAAGACCAAGGTTGTTTTTTGTTCTCAGGACAGAAATCAGGAGGATTTTAGATATCTCACTTCTCAGTCAGAGACTGAGAAATCCTACTTTTGAGCACAGCTTAATTCCGAACATTCTGAGTCCAACCAGCACTAACTCCACTGTGGATCACAGTTTCTCCTCTGGCAAAATTTCCCCACTTGAATCCACCCTAACTTTAGCTAATAGTGGCAGTTTGCCCTCTGCCTGGCCTTCAGGGCAGACCAATCCGTGGCAGCTGCTCAGGGACCAGGCACCAGCCTTTTCCCTCTCAAGAAACCCTCAGCATATGTACAGGTCTGAATGAGACCAATAGCTCTGAGCCACTCTGCTCCCGACCTCTCCAATGTCCCTGCCCTGCCGTGCACTTTCAGGCTTGGTAGCACTGACCAGGCTGTGCTGGTCCCCCTGACCCCTGCACACTGGCATTGACCCATCTGGCAATGGCACAGGGATATCACGGGGAGAAGGGATGGTCTGCATGCACCCAGACAGCACGAAGATGACCAGGCTGCTAGGCGGCTGCTGGAAAAGCAATTGGAGCTAATGGTGGGCAGAGCAGTTCATGGGATCAAGTTTGATGAGGGTGCCATGGAACACCCTTCTCTTGCTCCCAGCAAAAGTAGACATGTTCCATCTCTACATTCTCCCCTTAGCTTTGTCATTTTTCTTGCATGCTCCATTGCATCTTCAGTGATGCTTTGTCATTTTTCTTGCATACTCCATTACATCTTCAGTGACTTATCCCTCATGTTCTTTCTCTTGTATGGCTTTCTCAGGCAAATCCCAGCCCAAAACTCAAGTCCAATCCCCCCATCTTTCCATGTGACTACCTAGGCTTTCTCCAAACCTCCTGACCTCATCTCCCTCCACTTTAAAGCAATCCACATTGAAAATTATTGTCATTGCCCTATCTGATATTCAGCTTGTCCAGGTTGGCCAGGTTGACCAGCACGGCATTTTCTCGGTCAGGTTTCTAACATCAGGCAAAATAAGCAGAGCATAACCTTGTGCAGGAGTGGAGCTGAACTCCTGCAACTGACATCATCCTACCATGGATTAAAGCACAGATTCTCAGCAACAGGAGAAAGGCCTGGTAGCAGGCCAGTTGGCTCTTGACTCAGGTTATGATTAAATTATTAAGATGCCTTCTCTGCACACTTAAGGATTCATTATTGCCAATGGGCTAAAATAATATTAGCCACAGAAGAGGTATTCTAGATTGTTTTCTTTTGATGTCAGTTAATGATTTAATTTTTTCAAGGGCTTATGAGAAATGGACTGCTTATTCTGGGACAGGTATATAAAGTGACTTACTTACATGTGTAACACACAGAAAGAAAAGACTTTTCATAGAGTCCAAGTACAAATGTGCCTGACCTACATTTGGTGCCCCTCCTGCCTGTTCTTCCTGTATAAGACTTAGTGTGGCATTACCTACTTTTACTTTTAAGGTTTGGGGATTTTTTGTAAGAAGAGCAACTGAGGGATGTAGACACATTCACAACTAAATCAAACTCTTTTTATTCTTGACTGCTTTAATCCTATCCTCTGAGAGCAGTGCCTTAAGCCAAGGTTTATAGTCAATCACCAAAAAAAGTGGGGGGTCCATTACTTTCCCCTCTTAATTGTAGGGCAGGGGCCTTTAACTTTCCACGAGGCTTTACTAAAATTTCTTCTGGGCAAAATTTCCTTGAACCTGGTAATTAAGACCACAGGATATATGTTAATTGTCTTTGACATGCAGAATTATCTGCATTTACCCAAACTAATAACATCACCACAGACATGCTGTTTTTAAACACACGCTTTAAAATCATCTATAAATTTAATTACTCTTCACATAGTGCAAAGATTGACAAATGCTAGAAAAGCTGAAAGAAATTAAGGGAAATACACAACTTTATCCTTGATTCACTCTGTTTGAATTCAATTTTCTGAAAGACTAATAAGGCTTGGGAAATCACTCCTTTTTATAGTTTCTGGTCTGTTAAGGTGCAATTGCATAGGTCAATCATCAAGTTACAGTCTTCATTTTGAATGGGCTTGCTTCTCTGGGCTAAGGTCAGTAATCTTAATAAAAATAACATCTTAATTGCCTTGAACACATTTTTTTCTTAGTGTCTAGCTATACAAAATGTCAGAAAGGAAAAAAACATAAAAGAAACCTTGTAGAAAAGTAAAGGTAGAAACAATTGGGCATAGATGTTCAGAATAAAAGCGTCTGCAAGCATCTTAGAGTTTTAATAATTTTTAAGTGTTTGTATTACTTCTTCTTTGAAAGAATATCATAGCTGATAAATTTTAACTAGATGAGAGTAAGTGATAGGTGAAAATAATTTGACACGACTAAATTTAATTTTGTCTTTAAAATTAATCCACAAAAGAGATGCGATTGATTTAACAATATCCATTGCTCAAAATTACTTTATTAATATTACTTTAAATTCTTAATTCACTTTCTTTGCCAATTACTTAGCAGGTTTTCCATATGTAACATGTAAAACACAAGACTGGAAGCTAGTGTGGTTATGTACCAACCTTATTTTTATGACCAAGCTGTATGATTTGATAAGATTAACGTATCTTTCTTTTCTGATTTATTTTAATTTTTTGCTTAAAACATCTATTTGTCTTCATCTTTTCATTCCCATGAAAATCTTAAGTCTTGTCTTACACTATTCTTGTGATGTGGAGGCATGAATTTTCCATATTTTATACAGCAAAAAAGGCTTCAGTTAGTAGCACTACTCTGTTTTATTTGTTAAATAATAATAATGTGACCTGATAAGGTGATTACAATTTTCTGAATTAATTTATCCTGACAGAATTTCTCATTCAGTTCTAAAAATTGTGAAAATTGAGTGATTTTCATGTTAAAAAGCCATCTTTCAGGAAATGTTCTCTGTTAGAATGTCCCCTGGAAAATAATAGTTCAGTGTGGAGGTTGTGTAATGGGTCTGTGTATCCCTCTGGCCACAGCTTCCATGTAGGTTTAATTGAAGGAGAATTAACAGTGTGATATTTATTAATGTAAGCATCAAAGCAAATAATCATGAGGGGAAAAAAATGCAATAATTGTTAAACTTTGCTAATAATCATGGTGCTGCACTGTCCTACTCAGTGTCTTTTCCCCTGCTCTAAATCAGCTGGACGAGGGACAGATACAGTGGCATTTTCTTTCCTGCCAACCACAGGAAATTCTGCGACCAACTATTCTGTGCTTACCAAACAGAGTTGTGCCATTTTCTGTGGCAGGAGCTGAAAGCCTAATGAATAGCTTTCCAATGTGTAATGAAGATAATAGTATGAAGATGACAGAATATTGTAAAGCTGAATATAACAGGACCATTAATTTAAAAAAAGGAAAGGTTTAGAAGTGAAGCAATATTTCTGAGATAACTTTTTAATCAGCAAATTCTACTTCATGCCAAAAAAAGTGGATTGCTAGGTAAGAATGTGAATAAGTTTAGGCACAAAATTTGACCTTAGATACAAAAGTATATAAATGCCTTCTAAATATTCTGTTGGGGTTCTGCCCTTGGGTTAATCAGCCTTAGAAGCTCAGAAACTGGTTTGGCTGGAAATCCATAAGCCCTGCTATAGATGGATGCCCTATCCTGCCCCATGAGCTTTCCATTTGTAGCTCTGTTCTGTGTTCCGATCCTTCCTCATGTTTAATTCATAACAAAAGCAGACAGAATGCCTCGACATGCCTCACAGTGTCATTGGTAGAGTCTGCTGGGAAAGCAGAGGGGTGGGAAAGGGAACGAGTATGGACTGACATGCTTTGCCCTTGGTCTTCTTCCCTCATTCTTTTTCTTCTTCCACGATGGAGCTGCCTAACGTGACAGCTCCACACTTCACTGCCTTCAGATGTCTCTAAACTTTCCTTTGAAGCTGTGAAAATCATGCCATGAATCACAGCAGCAATGAGACGTGAGTGCAGACAGACAGAACAAGAAGTCTGATTGCCAGTCCTCTGCAGCAAAAGACCCTCCCAGGTCAAAGGGGTGGATATGCTTTTCAGCAAGGTAAAACTAATGGGTGAAACCTTCAATTAAAAGCAGAGATAGTCCTTTGGATCACAGTGCTTAGAGTAGTAATCATCTCTCACAGTACTGGCCCCCTGTCTCCCAAGATTTAGACTTTGGTGCCTAGAGTGACCTCAGCAGAAGGTTACAGTCTTCACTCACTGACAGAAACCCAGACTTTACTACTTTTGTTTGGCCAACTTTCCCTTTAGCTATAACCCTGGAGTTTTATCTATCCTTAAATTTGGTAGGTGCAATTAAAAAGTTGTTTAAAAAATGGTCACAGAATCATCTGCATCTTGAAGCTTTTGTTATTTCAGCACACGACCTTGAAAGGGCTGGGTAGTGGGGCCAGGTTTACTGTACATAAGACCCGCTTGGTTTTATGTACAGTAGTGGATGACTTTGCACTCTGATGACTAGTTATAAATAGGGAACTGAATATCCTAAAGACAGTGGAAAGAGGGAACAGGCATTTTCAGAATGTATTTCTATATGCGAAGTATAATTTTGAGAACACACTTCAGACTATAACTTCCAATATCAATTAGTGGTCTTCATTTGTATCATAAAGTTCAAGGATAAAGCAACTGGAAAGAAACCAAGCAATGTTTACATTTTGCCAGAGTTTTATAATCAATTAAACATCTTTGCTGCTATTTACATAGTTGAATGGCACTACATTTACACCATGCAATTTTGTGTTATTTCTATGTAAATATTTCTTTAAAGCCAGATGTAAGTTCAGATTAGTTGTGAAAGAAACACTAAAATAAAATAAACTTCCATTTGGGGCTGATCACAAATTACTCTGAAACTGAAGAGCAAGCTTGTTAAAATGCAAAGTGAAAAGAAAACAATATTAAAACAAGCTGAATAAACGAGGAAAAATAACACACAAGTATGCCTTTAAAAAGGTTTGCCTTATTGCAATTGATTTTGAGGATTACAGGTAAATTAAAATTCAATAGGAGTTTTAAGCAACACGAAATGACACAGGAGTTTAAAATAAAAGGTTGTTGCATACCTATACAAGGTCTGAAATTCCCACTTATACAACTAAAAGCAGGATTTAGTCCTTCTTCCTCTAATTCTAGTTGGATTGTAAATGGGAATTTCATTCTTCTATCCTGTTTCCTCCTTGAAATCTGCTGCCAAAGCACACACTCCCTCACAAAAAACCCTGCCAAATTCTACATCATTTAAAAGCAAACCGTAAAAGAAAGAATGGAAAATCACAATCTCAAAACAGCCAGCTCATAATCTTCTTTCACTCCTGTTTGTCTGACATCATGTATCTCTCTCAGATGCAATCTTGTACCAAATTTAGAATGAAAAATCCCCAATGGTAACCACAGGTTTATACCTACTGCATATTTTTCCATTCCACACATGATGTTATGTGCAAATAATTAGCAAAATCTTCCAAGTTCCGTGCAAGTCCTGGGGAACTGCAGGGCTGAGGAATAAAAACTGAGCATGAAAAATCTCCAGTTTGAGCTTTTTACAGACCATATCTTCAAACCACTCTATCTGGAAGTTTTCATTAATCATGTGGTAGATAGTTGTTCATTTCTCTGCATTCCTGACATTTAGATTTCAGTGGCTGGAAAATGGTATCCACACAATAGTTATCAATAGTTTGTTTTGAAAACAGAAAGATGGATCAAGTGGAATTCTGAAGAGATTCATCCAGGAATTGATTCTTGTCAGTCCTTCATGAATTATCAAAATTGTAAACTAAAGAATATACATACACTTCATGCATATATTTTATACACAGAGGGTGACATCACACTACCAGAATTCAATGTAGATGGGAGAACAAGACTGGAATTCAAAATAATCTTGATAAAACGAAGACCTGTTGGGGGAAAAATAGAAAGTAATTACATTTTTCAGAGTAATCAATTGCATAATAAGAAAGTGATATCCCAGACTGGGAGAACCTTTTAGAGAACGATTTATTGGTTATTGTGTAACACAGGCTGAACATAAACCATCATTATCAAATTACTATTTTAAAAAAAGAGCTAGTAGATATTAACAAATATGCAGGCTGTAAGACAGCTGAGGTAAACCTCCAATTCTGGTCAGCACAGGAGAGGTCTGGTTGCCCTACTCTGTCTAGTCTTAGCTACACTATTTCAAGAAATACAAGTACAGTTTAGGGCCAGAAAAACACACTAGACATTTAAGAAGTGTAATAATAATAATTTTTTAAATATAAAACATTTGTTTTCTTGTGCATTGGTGTAGAGAAATGAATGTTAAGGAGAAACATGCTAATCAAATATGCAGAAGACAAACATAGAGAAGAAAAGAATTAACCATGCTCCATGTTGACAATAACTAGAACACAAAATGAGCTTCAGTAGTAGCAGCACAAAACTCAGTGAAGATTTGGGACCAACTATTCCAAGAAAGAAATAAATACGGAAGTAAATGTCCCTAAATACTGAAATAAATGCCCTGAAGAAGAAATGAATGAAAATCTATGAAAATACATGCTACTGCCAGGAATGCTGGTTTTGACAGATGAAAATATCTTGTAGCAAAAGCTGAAACACCTGCCTCTTCAGACACCATCCAGCCTTCTGTTTTCTCTGGCTCCTTTTAGGCTTTACAGTGTAAGCTGAGATATCAAATCAACCTTAGCACTGGCAACTTTGGAGTCTAATCTTTCTTTCTGAAAGCACTTTAGCTTTGTTTCTTTGAAAATAGAAGGACTGTTGAAGAAGGTCATGTCGATAGCATAGTCAACATTTTCATAGTAAAGAAAAATAAGTTAGTAATCATTTTCTGACCATACAGCCAATACACTTCTTCAGCTACCTTCCAGTCCCTTTATTAGTATGAATTCTGAACAGGCTCTCTGCACAGGATCATCCCCAGCTCAGATGAAAATTCTCCAGCAACAGAAATCACTTGATTTCTTTTTATTACTACGGCACTCTCTCACAAAGGTGAGGGGTTAATGACACGCACCAAATTATACAGAAATTTCTTCAAGGAAGAGATTCATCTTAGACCAACAGCTACACAAAAGAACAACAGTGATTGATCTTCTCACCACTCAGCAGCATCGGCAAAGCTACAAACACATATCGTTTTTACTCCTCTGGGAGTTATTTATTGAGCAAAGGGAGGGTGGATACCACTTCCTTTGAAGTCAAACATCTTGCTTGGATAAGGAGATATGTTGCATGAAACAAAAGTAATAAAAAGACAAAATGCTTTATTAAATCTTCTTTATCACAATATTGTGTTCCAATAACATGGTCTAATTAAAGACGTATATGAACCTCTTTTCATCTGAAGATTAGTTCAGAGGTCTTAATTTATTCTGAAACAAACATGCTGCTGAAATATTTCCAAGATTTTCAGTGATGTATTCCTTCCATTTTCTCTAACAGGTGTTGATGCTTTAACTGCCTCTTCAAGATTAGCTGTACAGGGAGAAAAAAGAGACAGCACTTTCTAAAAGGAAGTGACAAATTATTTCTTTATTATCAAAGCAGCAAAAAATATACTGTTTAGTCATTTAATACAGAAAAACTTCATAAATTGAATAGATCTAACAGTGGATAGCTCTGACAGAGGATCTCATTGCTTGCAAGTTCACTTCAGCTCTTTTCTTCATATGCAAGAGGTGCAATATCAAATGTTATTAAGACACCTCGCACAAAACGTCTTTTGGAACATTGAGTTCCTGTGCAATTCGCTTAAGATCAGCATGTCTCACGAAGAAGATGAATGAAGGACAACACTAATTTCCCTTAGAATGGTACTAGCGGAAAATATTTTGCGGGCTACAGCCATTACCTTTCTCTTGAAGTACTCTACTAATTTTTCCCTAAAACTTGCAGTTGGCTTAGCCCTGCAATAATACCTGCATTAAAAAGATCTTGTTTTATTTACAAAATCAATTTCAATGAAGTTTGTTTCCATTTCACAGTAGTTATTGCTCTGCCATGTTTGGTATAAAACAAGAAGATAAATCTGATCTATCATATTCAACAAAAGTTACTTGTAGGAACACTATAAAATATTAGGTGTAGTATATTTCAAGTCTCTAATAGTAAAAATTGAATGACAAATAAATACAGCCATTGCTACATACAGTCATACCTACATATCAGTAATTTTCATGCTATGGAACTGTAAAACATTCATGAGAAGCCAGAGTATGTATTCTGTAGTAACAGCTTTTCAGAGTGCTTGAAACATTTGAAAAATGTTTTGTATTGCTCAGAATTTCATTGAAATAGACCTAGACAAAGTTATTCCCTAACTGGAAACAAATATTTAGTCTCTTTTTTCTTCATTTTTTTTTCTCCCCAAAAATACTCTTTTCCATATTGCATACATTGTTCCTCTTGATCAGGAATTGCTCTTTTTTTGGTTTCTGCACTCAACAGTCTTTTGTATTTATGTCTATGAAAGTTCTTCACTAAGAATATAACTTTGGTGTAGTTTTTGTTTACTTAGAGCCACAAGTATACTCCCAGTTCCCCTTTTAGCTCCTACCAACTGTCATCAATCCTGCCTTAAGTCCTTTACTCTTCTTTTGTAATCATGTAGAAAATGACCATAGTAAAAAAACAAAAAAAAGCCTTGTCCTATACAAGTACTTTTGTTTTTATCGATATTAAATATCCATGACCTCTGTTCCTCCCACTAAGCCGTCTCAGTGAATTCCTTATTATTGTACATTGTACTCCTTCTTATAGTCAAACAGAGATCAGATTTGACACACTTAGGATCTCATCCAAGACCATCTGTTTTATCGGGTCTTTTATCCAACCTTATTAAGCCATTATTTAAAAACAGAAAATAGGGAGGTATTATTAACTTCTGTAGTAGTCAGGAGGAAGACAAAAACATTTTCTGTTTCATGTGGTATAATATACTCATGTGCTAAGACAACTAGAGTTATTGCAAACAGTTTTTACATAATACAAATTAAAGGTTACCTTCAGAATGTGTGAAGCAAAACATTTTCAAAGAAAAACAGACTAAATGAACAGTAGAAGTAAAAGGAAGTGGTATATTTTTGGGATGGTGAGTTGGTTATTTGTATTTAAAAGCAGATTTTGTACTGGTAATAAAAAAATATGCTACATGTTAAAGTTTTGGGGAGAATTTACTGCTAATAATATCTACATTAGGCTAAGAAATAAGATAATTCTACAAAGGAGAAACAGAAGTATGAAAAGAATTTTGTTTTATGTAGTTCTGCATACTGCAGAATAACCACAAAAAAATAAAGCCCAGAATGGTACTGAGTTTAGAGTAGTACTGAAACAAATGGCAGATTTAACTAATTATAGAACAGAAAGTTGCAGAAGTAGCAATTTCATACTGTTAACTTTTTAGCAGGTTAAATTACAATAAGTCACTGTAAGAACTGGGAGATTGCTCTTGAAAAAAGCAAGTTCACAGCCACCTCTGCAAAACAACTGAAAGCTCTAGTATCTTTCTTTTAAATACATTGTTTCCACACATAAGTTAAACTTACATTTTTTTATTTCTTTTCCTGTGTCCATTACCATGTATGTTTTTGATTCAAACTTATGTTCTTATTCTTAATGAATCTCTCTGTGGGTCCTGAAGCATGCACCAAAGTTAGTCTCCAAACTTCTACTGAAGGCTGTTTTCAGGCATTCCATTAATAAACTGATTCTTGGTCATCAAGATATATCATGCAGTCAAACACTGGACAGGTACAGTCATCACTGGGTTAAAAACTGGACGGATGGCCCAGCCCAGAGAGTGGTGATGAACAGATCATATCCAGTTGGTGGCCAGTCATGAGTGTCCTGTTTAATATCTTATTGAGGTTCAGTAAGGAAAAGTTCCAAATCCTGCAACAACCTCAGACAGAGTCACAGACAGGGGCAAGAGTGGCACAGCAGAACAGAACCTGGGGGTGCTGGCCAACAGCTGTCTGAACATGAGCTAGTGTGTGTGCAGGTGGCCAAGAAAGCCAAAGGCATCCTGGCCTGTATTAGCAATTGTGTGGCCAGCAGGACAAGGGTACAGGATTTTCCCCCTCTACTTTGCACTGGTGAAGCCACACCTCGAATCCTGTGTCCAGTTCTGAGCCCCCCACTGCAAGAAAGACATTGAGGGGCTGGAGTGAGTCCAGAGAAGCACTAAATGAGCTGGTGAAGGGTCTAGAGAGTAAGCCACATGATGAGCAGTTGAGAGAGCTGGGGTTGTTTAGCCTGGAGAAAAGGAAGCTTAGGGGAGACTTTATCACCCTACAACTCTCTGAAAGGAGATTTAGCCAGGTGGGCATTGGACTCTTCTCCCAAGAAACGAGCAACAGGACAAGATGAAATGGCCTTGAGCTGTGCCAGAGGAGTTCAATTTGGACATCAGGAAGAATTTCTTCAGTTGGGGTGGTCAGACATTGGAACAGACTTCCCAAGGGAAGTGGTGGAGCTACCATCCTAGGAAGTGTTCAAGAAATGACTGAACATGACACTTAGTGCCATGGTTTTGTTGACATGTTGGTGATCAGTCAAAGGTTGGGCTCAATGATCTTGGAGGTCTTTTCAAGCCTTAATGATTCCATGATTAAAGGACCCTGCATCACATACAGCAATCCTGTCTGTGTCACTTCCTACCAAACTGACATGACTTCACCCAGCTAGCCTGATGAGCCATCTGGATTTTAACAGAATTGCCACATTATTTCTACAAATATTTTACTGTTTTCTAATATTAAAACATTGTAAATCTCAGTCAGTGAAACATTAAACAATTACAAGCACAGATAAAGAGATCCCAAGTGATACTGATACACATCAGAATGGCAGTTTCAAAGACATGGGAGAAACTCAGTAAGATTTGATCTGTCATAGGAGAATAGTGGTTCCAGGAAAAATCATCCTATCTCTTGCCAGTAGAATATCATACATTTAGTACAGCCAGTGACAAATTTACATTGCATTTTACAGATACGTGAAGAAAAGCAGTTATTGTCCCAAAACTGTTCCAGCTGTAGAGAAGCAGAGAAATATCTTTTGTCAGGGAAAAAGAAAAGAGAATAAGCTAGGCCCAAGGACATCATAATAACAGACACAAAACTGGCAGCAGATTGAGCAGTGGATCAACAAGTTCTGAGCTGAAATGAATGCTGAAAAGAGATTCCTTTGAGTACATTAAAGACCTCAGCAGCATCTACAACAAACCAGGGTAATTCAGTGATTAAAACTCAGGAAAAGTAAATAACCAATGTTTCTATTTGTTGGTAGATAAGCATAGCCTAATAACTTCTCACTGGATTTTCATCACTGGGTTCACAAGAAGAGAAGGACAATTGAGAGAACTCAAGCTTATAACTAGCCTAGGAAAAATAAACATGAGCATTTGTGTATGTCTTTGTGTACTCAGGTCTCAACACATACCTGAAACGCCACTTATATATGGAAAAAAATGGGAAATTTGTATAGACACAAATTCATCACATTTCTAGAAGTTGAAGAAATGAAAGAATTTTCATCAGGCCACATGAAAAAGACAATGCAGGTTCTCCAAGATCTTAAACTATTTTGAAGAAAATACTTTCCATCAAGACTCTATGAAATGTTCATTTCTTTTTCAGTGGAGGGATGGTAGGTCATCTTGCCCAAGAACAGACTAATCCTATAGCATACCATATCCGGACGTCTCTTTTTGCACTCTGGGTGCTGTTGTTTTTCCAGCAGGAAGATGGATGCTGGTCAGTTTGACTTTACCAAGCTTTCAGACCCGTCCACCAGCCTGCTTGCCTGCTCTCATCCCCAGAAACCAGCAGTCAGGAGAGCATAAAAGCAAGGGACCTCTCCAGCCTTAAGCAAAGCAAAGAGAAAACAGACTTGAACTTCCAGGGAACCCCACTCAAAATGCTTGGTGTCTCCTCTGGTCATTAGTGGCTGTTGGAGCAGGTTGGAAGTGCCTTAGAAACTGAAGTGAAAAACTATGACAGAATCCTACTACTACAAAAATACAAGTCTAATCTAGAAAAACTTCCACAGAAAAAAAGGGTGTTTTAGAAGTCCTATTGCAAATAGTCTCTTCTTCACCTTAAAACCAGGCTTCATGTTAACAAATGAACTTTTGCTTTATAGAAGTTTTCTCATCTAAATTTTTATTTCCTGCATCATTTATTGTGTTCTTTGATCTTGGACTGCACTTTTAAATCTATGTCATCTTCTTGGGCTGTTTAGATAAATGTAGCTTAATAACTTCACAGTTTTATCTCTAAACACAGATAACTATCACACAGTCAGTTTGCTCTTCAGTTGTGAACAACCACAGCATACTATTTTTAAAACTTCATAAAAGCCCTGCAAAGAGCTGAAAGCACTAAAAGGATAATACTAGTGGCTATCACTGTGATTGTAAAAAAGATCTATAAACCAAGGTGAGACATCTTTTATTATTTCAAAATCAGATATCAAAGAAAATATCATTACTTCATAATGTCTCAGCTATTCAACAACTCTGCATTTCTTGTGCATTCAAATCTCAGATTTTATTAGTCAGACTTCAAGTGACAAATTAGGTCCCTCTGGTATTTCTATATGACTTCTAAAAACGTCTTGACTTGTAAATCTCTTTACAAACAGTAATAAATATCTGAGCAGAAGAACTAATATATAGCAAGGTAATTTTAAAATAATAATGCATTAAGCATTTACTTGAATGGTTTATTTTATAGGAAACAGGTTAGAGAGGTTATGAGTAAACTACTGAGTGAAGATGAAGCACCAGTAGTCTTATACTAGAGACAGGATTTTACAAAGAGGGAAGTGTTGGTGGCTTTATTACCTAAGATTTTCTGACATGAGTGCAATCCATAAATGCAAAATAATTGAAAAAGAAAGATAATCAAAGCCTAGGTGCTGAACTACAGGTTGGAAGATTCTGCTTGGTGTGGTTTCCACACATTCAGTGCCTTACACAAAGCTCTTTCATATATTTTAAAAGCATTCCATGCACACAGAAAGAAAAGTTTATTATTTTATCAACTGGGGCCTTCTGTTCTGAGCTTTTTAAAAATCATGTCTGTGAATAAACATATTCAGTTAGTTCAAATTAAATAGGGTTAAGTTTATATTTTCCCTAGCATCATTAATCATTCTTCCTGCTACAAATAAGGCCAAATATACCAATCCTGATATAGATGGTCTTGGGTGACAGCTTAGTTTCAGTAATATGTCTGCTGTACTTACATAGTGTGAGAGATGCCTACACTCCCTAGATCTAGGTGTCCTTTCTGACAAAACTAAGGAAGACTCAGTGGTCTCTTCTATAATGTCTGATAGTCCACAAAATAGCAATCAGCAAGTTGAGTCTGCTTCCATTCAGAGTGAGGGAAATGTTCAGGTGCAGTAAATTACCATTCTGCTAGCTGCAAAGCAGAATAAAAAGTGAACATAAATACAATGCTCCCACCATTTTGTGAGATACTCTTCTTACATTGTAAGAATTGGAAGCTGGCATGATGAAGATTAATGATTTTTTGTATACCTTGGTCACAACAATCATGCAACAAACTGAATGGTAATGGTGTTTCCTGGTACCCTCTAAGTTGTTGTGTTCTGGGTTCTGAGTGAGAGTAAGCTGGCTAAATCAGCAGCTGAGCAATCGGCAGAAGTACAAGGCAGGTGAAAGAAGAAAAAAACATCTCTCAAATTAGCTTAGCCTGATCCATGTATTCAATGTATTTCAGGCTGGTAAATCTTACCAGTGAGCATTCAGAAATGAGTCGGAGAAAGCAGCACACAGAGAAATAGCACAGCCAATGAACGTACATCTGTCCAGCAAAAGGCCACCAAAACTTTCTTGAACAGGGCTGAAGCACAGGATGTTCTGGATGTTGTGGGAAAAAGAAAAGATGATATGAAGAGTGTTAAACAGTTGGATAAGCTGAGCAAAGAGGATGTGCAGTCTATTCTCAAGAGTTTTCAGGCCCAAGTGGACAAAGCCCTGAGCATCCTGTTCTGCCCCCATAGTTCACTCTTCTCTGGACAGTTTGGGCTACAGACCTCCATTAGTTTTTCAGCCTTGACTATTCAGTGGGTGCAGATGACTGCAGATATTAGCAATCAGTAGCATCTCAAAAATACAATGATCACGAAGAAATTAATTTCAGACAATTTAGAAACTCGCTTACATGAGAAGCTAGGAAACAGGTCAGATGTTTCACAGATTTTCCATTACATGCCAGCAGCTCACTTGTATGTGCAGGAAGAAACAATGATGGCCTAAAAAAAATGTGCCTTGAGAGTATTTGTCTATTTGTTGGCAGACTATTCCTTCTACAATGACTCTACAATTTGTTTACTTTTTACAGAACATTAAAATTCCCATTTTTAAAGCATAAACTAACAGCTGGTTTTGTAGGAGTGCTGTTTGATTTTGAAGTGAAGAATAAGCAAGGCATGAGAAAAGGCTGGTTAGAAAATAATTTTTATTGTTGCTACTGATAAATGTTTGGCTGTAAAAGGAGACGTTGCGCAAGGAAAAAAAAAATCAGAGATCCACCGGTCTGTAGTGAAGAGGTCATTTCTAAGTTCTTCTTTTAGCCTCAGCTTTATGGTAAACATTGTGCCATCCTATTTCCATTTGCAAGACTGCATCAAAACTACTAGTATGTTTTCCATATCAAAGGGGGAGAATAAATACATAGTAAATAGTACCATTTTTTAGTCCATCTAATGTGAATTTTAAATTTTGCTAATCCTTCACTGGGATTAAGGAATGCTTCTTGACTACCTTTTAGAAAGTTCAAAATATATAGCAATGGAAATATTCCATAATAAATAAAAACATATATGGACCCATTATTTTCCATTTGCACTCACATGTTTTCCATCATTTTATCATCTTGATAAATAAATAAATCTCCCTGTCTTACTTAAACTATGTTTACTGCTATAAAAGGTGATACTTTTGTATGAAATACAGATAACGCCCTCAGTTATGGCTTGCATAACACACAAAATCAGTTTTCTAAAAGTCCATATTAAGTCAGAAATCTATCCTCCTCCAAGAGTCAGTGGAGCTTGGTCACCTGCTACGTAGGATTTTTTGAGAACTTGACTCTATCTGTGATTAGACATGCAGAAAAGTAGCAGAACTACCAGCTAAACTTATCCCTTGTCTTTCATTTTTTCTTTTGTACCTAAATCTGAATCTAGGGTGTTTTGCACTCACAAACACACACACACACACACACATAGGTAGAAATTAGTTAAACTGTCTTTTTGAATAGACTCATTTTCTCCACTCACATTGAAAAACCACTGTGGTTATTTTACGGCTTCCAGAAAAGTCACATATCTGGTGTCTGCACACTAATTAATATATTTGTCTCCCTTTCCAGTGTTACTAATTGTTCCTTGTGCTTAACCTTAGACAGTGACTTAGTTAAACGCTATATTGAATTTCACCATTTCCATTTGAACTACCTTTCTGGTAGTTCACTGAAGGGTTTATAGTTATCATGAGTGACCAAAGTACTTGGATGTGCGTACTTAGGTCAGTGTATAGGCCTATACATGTGGGATGGGGGTGAAATCTTTTAAAATAAAACAGCTGCAGAAGAAATGGTCAAGCCATTGAAGGCAATATGATAGCTGCTATTAAATCCCACTTTGAGAAACTTCCTTTAGCTTTGATGATTTTTTTCTTCTCAAAAGTTGCTATCAATTTTTCACTGACCTCAGCTCAACCTCAAAGAATCAACCTAACTTGTAGTCTGCTCACATTTTTCTTATGTGGGCACAAAAATAGTAAAACAGAAGTAGTAAAATGTATTGAAACTGAAAGTGATCAAAAGTTGGGGTGGTTTGAGTCTAAAAAATTTCATTGATTTTATTTTTCTTTTGCAAAACAAATACCCTGAGGTGGCTCACATCAGCATCCCCTTTTCTCTGAAGTTCAGGGAGGTAAGAGTTACTAGTCTGAGACTTTCTCTTTAATTGTAACCAAACACTACCTTATAAGGGGTCGAGGATTACCCCTTAGGTAAAAGGTGTTCTCAGCTTTTCAGGGGTTGTTGCTGCTCTTGAAATAAAAATAATTTGCATAGTGCCTGCTCAGTATAAAATCTGAAAGACTCATAATCTTTATTTATGTTAACAGCATTTTTATTAGGCATCCTTGTTGTTGTTAACACAAATATTCCTATTCAGATGAGAAATTTACCCGTAAATAGATCAATGCCACACAGCAACACAGACTCTGCATCTCTCATAGCTGCAATGCCTGCCTGATAGAGGCATGCCTGCCAGTATGAATCAGGCACTGAATATCTTTTTCTCAGTGCACATGAAGCACCTTGCAACCAGATCGACAGAAGCACCGTGCGAGGCAGCGAATTCCTTGTGGCACTCATGCATAACAGATCTTAAAATTTTGCCCCTCATCAAGACTTGAGTGTTTGACCACTATAGAAATCCCATCTTTCAGCCTGAGAAATCTGTGCAGCGTATGTGCACTCCACCCCACACTTCAGGAAGCAACACGTCCTGTTGCACATGCAGCATTTCATTGCTCTGCATATTCACAGTAAATCTGACTAGCAGAGGCTTTTCTCTGCGTGTTCCCAGGGACTGGGCAGCACATGGGCAGTAGGTCCATTAGACAATCCCCAGAAGTGTAAGTCTTACTGTGCAGGCATGTGGTGACTTCATCACATGTGCATAATAAATATGATGCTCTCTTAAAAGTGTTGGCCTGACTATGAGGGTTCTTGCAGTCTTGTGGTTATCACCAGGCTGTATACAACCTGTTGTAGAGCATCCTGGGCAGAGAATCTGACCTGCCACAGCTTCCAAACAGCTTGAAATTATAACAAATGTATAAATTTATCAACATCTGCCTAGACAATGTTTCTGGGCTGAAAAAGAGAATGTGCTCAGGAAACCCAACCATTTGGTAGCCTTCAGACTACAAAGGCTAAATTTACTAAGCTGTCCCTGAAGTTCACAGTCTCCTCTTGAGCACTTGCACTTGCACCTCTTTCCTCAGCCTGGGATAAGTGACCTTCTAACCCCATCTCCATGGTCCAAATGCCACCTCAGGTAGTGAAGGAAGCTGGTTTTTTCCTAGTTTGGATGACATTTCTGAAAAATATGTGATTTTATAACATCAGTGGAAGGACTGGCAACCATTGCATTCAAATAAATACCCACAGCACTTGTTCTAAACTCTGACTAATTATAAATTAAGAATTATTTCCAGGGTGATAAATATCGGCTTGAGGATTGAGGCACTTGTATTTTGGCTTGCCCAAAGTGACACACCTTTCCCAAAATGGCCAAGAATCTCTGGACCAGAGGTGGAGTGTCCCAAGCTAACAATTTTGTTGCCCCAAAAGACCAAGTCATTTTCATCCTGTCTCCTGTGTGC
The DNA here is from genome assembly GCA_013397075.1 of Rhabdornis inornatus. NCBI lineage: Eukaryota > Metazoa > Chordata > Aves > Passeriformes > Rhabdornithidae > Rhabdornis > Rhabdornis inornatus. The sequence continues at coordinate 16,175 of VWZS01004758.1, read as the reverse complement.
ATTAAACTTTTCACCGGGAGATTTTTTAATGCTATTTTGTTTCTAAGGCTACAAGTACTAAGGGGTTAGATCTGAAGGAAAATAAAATGAAGAAAATTGTATATGTTAGAGCTTGTGAGTTCACCTTCTTGTAGCTGTGGAAACAGTTACAAAACCGAAAAACTCTCACAGGAGTCTCTCACCTAAGAAAACTCTGCTTCTTCCACAGATTAACCTTCTCATCTTGACAAAAATTAGCATTTCAGGTGAAGTACTGATCTTGCCTGGAAGGGTGTCTGTGCTGGAGTTACAGCCAGTGGTTTTTGCAGCATCCAGAGGACTTTGACCATCATTGTGCCTCTCCCCAGGAAGCCAGCAAAGGTTGCGCACGATGAGTAGGAGGTACTGGTGGAAAGACCTGCTGGTACTGCTTTATTTCATGTGGGAGATAGCTCTGTGTAGCTCTGTGTATTTGAAGTGGGGCCACCTTCCACAAGATCAAGCAGTTAGAAAGAATGTTAAATGCTTATATTGAGCACATTTTTAATGGCTCTGGGGCTACTCTGAGCCAACAGCACCAGATATGGTGGATTATCCAAGGACTGAGGAGCTACACCACTGGGATTGGAAAGGGGGTCCACAGAAGGAGCAGCAGTGGTGATTTTTTTGTATTTCATTACTAATACCAGTTTCACAGCATCATCGAAAAACAGAAGCCACACTGTGGATGTGTGGTTCTCAAGTTGGGAATGGTCTTTGGTCACAGTGGTGACCTTATTAGAGCAACCATAGAACTGACAGAACTTAGAGCAAGAGCCAACCAGGCTTCTAATAGGAAAAGCTGCAAAGTAGCTGCCATAGAGCTGGAACACAAGTGTTCAGGTGGATGCAGAGACCTGGGTGTCAGTGCCCTGTGGCAGGCACTGATGTGAGCAGGCTTGCCCAATATGCTCCTACTGGGCACATCCCACATAGGAGCAGCTTAAGCCTTAGCTTCAGCTCTTCAGTCACTTCTCCTACTTCTTCCAGTTTTAACACCGTGTCCTCTTCCCGTATTTCAGATCTTGTCTAAATTTTCCTGTCCTTTCCCTGTAGTACTTTTACCTCCTTGTTCAGTCTTCTGTCTTTGCTCTTTTCTTTCTTTATTCTTATTTCCTTTTCATTTTTTTTACTCAGCTTCCGTCTTCAACTCTCTCTTCAAAGTCTGTAATCTCACTACCACTCAATAAATCTATTCTTTTCTGCTCCTTTCAGGTTACACTTTAATTATAAGTTTGGCTTTCACCAAAATTCTTAATTTCTCTCTTTTGTATCCTCCGATCACATTTTTTAAATTCTAAATTTTTAAATCATCACACTCTACCCAGTTCCAAATGTCACCTTCTTCTCTACCACCGTGGTATCTGCTCATCACATGATGCCTCACCCACAACCTGCTCAGCTACTCCATCCCCTCAGTTCTTAAAATAAAGGAAACAGCATGTCATGATAAATTTCTGCAAAAAAACTTCAAAGTTGTTATGAAATCCTCTTCAGTTTTCTTCTGTACCTTCCCCATCAGGAAAAATTTATCTGTTGCCTGCATTTTCTAACCTGCTGGTAAGCAAGAATTCTTATTGCTCAAGAAGTCTAAGATGAAGGCAATTTTGCCATGGAATTCATCAGGAATCCTATCCATTTTCTGTCTAGAATTGAAGGGGTTTGATTATCACAGGTATTTTCTGCTAGAAATGTTCTGGAATAATCATTCTGTTGAAAAATTAACAGTAGATGTAGAATGGGGAAATATCCATATTATTCTGACATTATTCTGACGTGATTGTATAAACCTGGAAAGACAAAACTTTGAAGTATAAATGTGCTTACAAGAAATTATCTATGAACAAATTCCAAACCTGCAGCTTTTCAATTGCATATCTTTCCATGGAGGATAAGAAAAACACCTGCTCATACACCTGGTGTTTTGGAATCCCTCCTCAGAGATGCCATGTAAAGTGTTGATTCTTATACTTCAGTCTGTCTCCTGGTAACAACATGACACGCATCCATGGAAATGTTGCAAGAAACCGAGTATTCGACTCTTCATCCTGATGGAATCTTGAGTGCAATCCTTGCTTTCTAAAAATCATTCAACAGATCAGATGTATTTGACAGTCTCCCACAGAACCCTTTAGGAATATGTTTTATCAAGTTTTGTGGGTGAAAAATGTTTATCTACCTATGTCATGTTTAGCTACAAAACCTTGCCCTTTCTCTGCTTCTTCTTTCTTATATCAAATAATCACCTTGGGCTGCCATGCATCTTCTCTAAAACTAGGAACAAGGAGAAAAATCACTCATCCTTCCTAGATTTCTCGCAATTTGACAAGAAATTCTTATATGTATAAAGAAGCCCTTAATCCTTGTTGATTTTTTTTACACTCCAGCAGAGTGTAATTTCTGCAATTCTCTCTAATCAAAGCCTGATCAAGAATTAAAATTCACACTTCATTTTGAAAAGAGTGATGCCATTTTTGTGCATTCCGACTGCTTGTTAGAAATACAAGGACTAGATTTGTCCAGATAGAAGATACATCTGCTTAAAGTGGAATGTGAATTTGATGTTTATTTATACTGCATAAAAACGGCACAATGAGCAATGTAAATATGTATGATACTTTTCTGTCTTAACTATATAAAAGGTAAAGTGAAATGTATATATAGAAGGTGAAAGTGTAATTGGGTGATGGTTTCATAGTGACCATAAGGATGTTTTTTGTCTAGAAATGCATGTCAGAAATAACTGCTTACAGTATGAGGATTAGGAAAATGTTAGACTATCAAGAAGGTAGTTGCCTATTTGCGGACCAAAAATCAGTCACGAATTACAAATAACAGTTCTCTACTTATAAATGTCTATCTTCTCTTTCTTTTCCATGCAACCACAAACAGAGTGTGCTTAGGGAATAACAGGACTGAAATCTGAGGAAGAGTGGGGAGAGGCTAGTTTTAGGGTGGGATGCATACCCAGGTCTTCTGCTGTTCGCCAGATGCATTTCTCATGATAGGTCCTTCAGCAGAGAGGAAGACTGGAGTCATTGGCACAGACTTTGTTTTCTGTTCGAGCAGCCTGTACACATGCTGTTACAGCAAATCCACCAAACAGGCTTGACATAAGATAGTGGGGACTTGAACTAGCAACACAGAAATGAAAGACTCCATTGTCTATTCATGGCCTTATAAACTATTAACTCTCACTTGAATTGTTCCATTAGATTACCATGTAAAATCTTCAGCTTTATTTTGGTCTTTTCCCTTCACTTCCTCTGATTTTTTTGCAGGATAGTATTTTAGACATGTAGTATTTTAAGCTGAAAGGTCTCTTCTGCTGGAAATTTAAATAGATTGTACTGTAGGAAAATATTTCACAGCATGCATGTGTTGCATGCTACAGGGAGTGCAGTGTTTGTCTAAGTGCAAACCATTATTAAAGATTTGTATGGAGACTAAATAACAGAAAAAAATATTTAGGAAAACATTTCTTAGTTCTTATAACATTGATTCTTTGGTAGGCAACTTTCTTAGTTCATGAAGTAATTTAGCAAGTACTGTGTTGTGAATTACAAAGTACAGTACATAACACTCAGAATAAGGGCAGTTTTGTTATTATGACTGCCTAAGATCTGATAAACTATTATATCAGACTTTATAAACACTTTATTAAATATCACACTATCACAAACCCAAGAATGTTGTATAAAAGCAACTTGAGCTATTCGACATCCACTTTTTGTCATAAAAAAAGAAATATTCTCTTGATTAGTTTCTATGAAGCATAATATCTGTAAAATAAACAAGATAATCCTTGTGTAAACAGCACAGGCTACATAGAGCACAAAAATTGATAGAGGCACAAAGAATTCTTGGCTCTAAAGCCTGAAAGAAAATTTCCACTTCATTTAATCTAGTTTAATAATAGTTTTAATTGTAGTATTTTCAAGTCACTAAAAAAAAGCTTTTCTAACTTTTTCTAAATTGTATATAGGTTTGTTTTGTTGGTTTTTTTTTTAATTGAATCTATCCTCCTAGGTAGCATCCCCTTGACTGCAACGAATCTGTGAGTTCATGTGCTACTTCAGACCTGTCTCTAGATTCCAACAGTGGAGTTTTGCCTGGCAACACTTGTTCTGTTCTTCATATATCAAGGAAGCAAAATGTGGATCACCTATCCTCAGAGTGTCTAGCTTATAGTCCACTGGCAACACTTCTTAGTCCAGACAAGAAAAGCAGACAGTGTGCACAAACATAAATAAAAGAAATACGTTTGTCTCATATTCAGCTGCTCCCCTTCAACAAACATTTCCTTCAAGTCAGATATAGCATATGGATTTTACTTTTTTTTTCCTCATTATTGTAATTACAGTTTTGAAGGCACAAATCATTCAGATTTCTACAGTGACTGATATCTGAAATACTCCATGCAAATATTACTTAGTAAAACTCCATGTGGCCAGATGGAACAAAGACACTTGTCTCCACAAAGACAATGATCCATGAGAATCCCAAGGAAGCAGAATCAGATGTTTTTCAAAAGCTGTATGGCTTGCAAATATTGCTAATCCTTCCAGATCCAAACATGTCTTTTGAACTAGAACATTGCTTAAGATGTAAATACTGAAAGGAAATGTCTAGATCCTGGTTTGGATTTTCTTCAGATTCTTATATATACGTATATATGTATGTGTTTGTGTGTTTATGAGCTTGTATAGGATATAAATATTATTAAAATTTAAAGTCCTGGTTTCTTCTTATAAATGAGTTCATAGCATCCACCCTACAAATATCAGATTTCCTCCTGGCTGCAACCACGGGATGGTGTAGCGACAGTCAGGATTTTAAATGGTCTGGAGGTCTTCCAGACTGCGGGAAACGAACCTGTCTCCATACTCTCTTACATAATATCCAAAGGAAGAAACAATTCTTCACAAAGAACAAAAGTATTTTAACTCTTTTTTTAAAAGATAGATAGGCATTGAGGTATTTGGGGTCTTTTATTTAGTTTACGCTAACAGAAGTTTTGTCAAATTCTCCATTTATACATAATTTCTGATACACTCAGAATTAATCCAGTGGCAGATTTCTAAGGAATCTGAGTAAGAAAAGGATGTTAACTGCTATTATTCTGGGTAGCACTATGCATACTTCTATGTCACACAATGCTTTCTTAGTCATGTACCACCCACGTGTAGTCTAGGGAAATGTCCTCCCCTGGATTATCTTCCATTTTTCTTTATTTGCATGTCAATAGAATCGATTCTTCCCATTTGCAACCCCCCCCCGTTTGGTGGTTTTTCTCTATTTAGAGTCAGCCTGACAAGCAAAAGTGACAAAACACCTCATGGAAATACCACAGTACTCGGTGCAACTCCGCCTTTGATATTGGTGGCACTCGTGTCTTCAGCACAGCGATAAACGTTCTGTGTGGCAGTCAATACACATCATTACTCATTCTTCAACAAGCATGCCCAGTTCAGCCTCAGTGTAAGAGAAGCTGACACAAGTATCGCAAATATTCCCAGTGACTTTTAAGGGGCGTGCAAAAGGGAGGAGATTTCTCTCACGTGGCTTTGCAGAGGAATTTCTAACCCACGGTGCCTTTAATCAGGATTAGGCGATAGCATCTGAAACACAGGCAGCTGGGGCTCCATTCTCCACTCTTCTCAGCTGCAAAACTGTGTCGGTGAACTGATAACAGACAAGCACTTAAAAACCTATTGCAAGCACAAACTCCTCTCTTCAGAAGCTGTCTTGGTGAGATGAGGGTGAACCTTGCCCAGTATGCAGGGCAATAGGACTCCCATTACCTACAGAAGTATTAGAAAAGTGTTCCCAGATGAAAGCCTTTATCCAATTTCAATTGTCCACTGAACAACAACATTAAGAGCAACACTGTTCCATTCGCTTCTGTGTCAAACAATACGACGACTGTTTAGCATTACATTTTGTTTCTCTGAGTAGCTGAAACTACTGTGGGAGTAGAGAAGTATTTAGATCCAGAAAATCTGCATTCCTCAAAGCAGATGTTTTTAATTTTAGTAACATCAGCCTATAGAAATGAATATCTGAAATATTCTGATCACTGAGTGCATGTTGCTGTTTAGGAGTAACGCTCCATCATAGTGAGTTTGCAGAAAACATCAGGAGCAACCAGAAGAAATAAACTGCTACTAACTGTGTTGCCAAGAACAATTGCGCATTTCTTTTTTCTTTGAAAGCTGCTTCAAATGTCCTCCTGTGCAGAAGAATGACATTTTCTGCACAGTAGATGTGCCATATTATAGACCCATAGACCCATACTTGGAAAATTGCACATGTAAATTTTTTGTAGTGTATGCCTTTACTTTTCCACACATGCAGCCCAGATGTGTGTATGCACATATCACACAAAATGGGCATGTACTGTTTTTACAAGCTAGGACACATCTTTATGAATAGCACACAAATGGAGTGAGGGGAAGCCCTTTGTGGACCCCAGGGTACACAGGGTAGAGTCCCTGGGCTCCAGGTAAAAAAAGGCCTATGCATGTGCAGTACTCACTTTTCCCACTACTCTGTCCACATTTCAGACTGCAGTCTAGCGTAGCTGTCCTTGAAGTGACTGCAAAAAAGTGCTTGCAGTCCTTTAGTGCAACAGAATGGAGCTCAGTCCAGGCTGCTTTTCTCAGTGGAAAGCAGTAAAACTAGCCGGCGCTGTGGTCTGCCTCCCTAGGCAAGACTGGTAATGGTAGATAAGCTAGCTTGACTATGTATATTTTTTTCCACCAACAGTAGGCACATGCAAAGCTTCAATTCATACAGATAGGTGCCATTCTAATGAAAAGTTGGCTTAAGCAGAACAACTTGTAGTGATGAGGCTTGTATTTGTGAGTTTTTGTGATCTTCCCATGGATGTCTTTTGTAGGTGTTGCTATGCACATTATTTGGATTGACATATCTGAACTGATTGTTCTACAACCTTTCTTAATAAAATCAGGGCTGTGAATCCACTTGCCTGTTTTATTAAAAAAAAAAAAGAAAGAAAAAAACAACACACACACAGGGAAAAAAGCAGTGTGACTTTCATTTAGTTGTGTATGAGAAAAAAATTCAACAAAAAGGACTTATTTGAAGAGAATATGTTTAACTGCATATGCTGCATCTGCATTCTGCTTTCATAGCTGTCAGGCTTCAAGTGACCAGTCTCTTAGAGTGCCATGCTGCATGCATGTGTGCATGCGGAGATAGGAAAAGCTCGGCGCTGTGCGATATGTGGGGCAAGTGTTTCAAAATCTACACTTCCAAATCACTGCAGCCCAGCAGCAGACCACTGGACCTATCAGCTATTTCTTGATCCCTAGGTGACTTAACCTGGATCTAGGTGCTCAGGGTAAGCAATATCAGGACTTGGTCATAAGAAAGAATGAAAACAAGTCATGGTGACAGATAAAAAAAATATGCCTAGCACCTTAGATGTAAATATGTTTGCATTACACAAAACAGTTTGAGGATGTATGAATGTTTTTAGTTGTTTGTTTTTTTTACAGTGGAACATGACTCTGAAAAAACATATTGGGTTTAAATCCTCGAAGTGCAGAACCTGCACTTACTTCAATGAACGTTAGACTCTTTACCACTTGGAAATCCTCCCGCTGAAGTAACTATCTTTATTTTAGCATGTGAATCATTCCTAGAAAATAAAAAATCCCTTCAAAACTAAAGCTGTAGTTTAGCTCTATGGACGCATAAATTATCTCAAACCTTAATAGTATTAGAGCAACTAGAAAGAAAACAGCCTAATCCTAGCCTAATCTCGTTCTGAGATGGAAGGTGGAGCATTACTTCTAAAAGTTTTGTGTATCAATAAACTATGAAAGGGTAATGCCAGTGCCAGTGGCACCATAAATAATCAAAGCATATCCGAGCAGTGGTCAGATGTTAACTCTTGTGCCAGCACCGCTCCCGTGAAAATCTCAGGGAATTTCGTCATTGAACTGAGGGGCACAGGGTTGGATTTCTGTGTTGCAGGGGGGGCTGGGAGGGGGAATATGGGTTATTCTTTTCTATGTAAGTGTCTTTAGATGTACCTGCAAAATACTTGAATCGTAAAACCATGGAATCCTTGTGTTTTGCTGCTAAAGAGAATCCATAAAAAGAGATTTATTGTCATATTTCCTTTTTGTGTTGCACTTTTCCACTCCATCATAAAATATTCTCTTAGGTTTATAGCAAAGCAAATATAGCAGCTTAGTTCATAAACGCCAAATTCTTTTCTGTTACACTCCGTCTTTCAGCCATAATCGAATTAGCTCCGATCTGTGCTGCTGCCGCCGCCCCGAGCCGCAGTGACGGGGCTTATCGAGACCTGGTGTGTGCAGAGGGGTCGGTGCGCAGTGACCGAGGTGGACCCGCACCAGCCCGCGGGCCTGCAGGAACCCGTCCAAGCAGTTCTAGCTTTTATTCCTCCTGACGAAGATTTAAAGCGGCTCTGTACAACAGTCAAACAAGAATAATCAGCTGTGGAAAATAAAACAAATCATGAGAGCAGTTTAACTGAGAGAGAAGGAGCGGGTGCGGCAGATCAAACCAAGTGCTCGGACTGCCCTGCCTGGGGACAGGCGGGTCGCCTGCCTGGTCCCTGACCCCGTCATGAGGGGGCAAGGCGGCGTTCGGGGAAAATCCCTTCTGCTGGAAAGCTCGTGGCTTCAGAGCAGACCTTGCAAAAAACGCAAAAAAAAAAAAATTATCCTCATTAGCCGGGGAGATTCGTGTAGTTTTTCAGTTTTGCTCGAGATCACTCGCTCAGTGCTCCCGCGGGCGGTCCCGCTCAATTCCCAGCCCGGGGAAAGGTGTCTGCGGGGCTGTACGGCACAGGCGGGAGGGGAGGGCGGCCGGGGGGTGGCAACGGGAGCTCGCCCCACAGTGCAGGTAGCCACAAGCCAGGCTGTAATTACAAAGCAAACAAGGGTGAAATATTGAATCGGCCTCGCCCGTGACAAGATCTGCGCTTTTTGCCGCCAATTTGTTTGTGGAGCTCTATTTAAAGGCGCTTGATTGAGGAAACGTTGAAAATAGCAGTTAGGGTTTCCCTAATGAGACCTCTAGAGGAAAGCAGTGGCATTCAGGGGGCTACAGCAGGGGGAGGGGAAGCGCTTAACCCTTTCCAGCCCCCCCAGCCCGGCGGGGCTGCTCACTGGCCGCCCGCCTCCGTGAGGTGCGATGGGCAGGGAGCCAGCCCGCCGCCTCCCCGCCCGCCTCTGGCATCTCCAGCACCGGCGGGAGGGCTGCCAGCGGCCTCGCCCGGGCAGTGCCGGGGCAGCGCTGAGCATCCCCGGCGGCTCCCGAGAGGAGAGGAGAGCAGCGTCGGGGGTCTGAGCCCCACCGCCCTTTGATGGTCGGATCGCCGTGTGGCTACGGGCTGATGCTTCAACCCAGTAGCCCAAAGGAGGGCGGGGAAAAAAAAATTAAAATGGCCTTTAGAAATCCCGAAAAGGCAGGGGACATATTAAACTAACAACGAGATGCGCCACACCAACACGCACTGCGCGGGGGCCTGTGACACTCCTTTCCTTCCATCCATCGCTCCCATTTCTCTTGCTGTGTGAGCCTGCCCCAACACTCGTTCTCGCAACCTCGCACACGCTACGTGCTCAATTAGCGCCTGCCTAAGCTCCGTATTACGCACGAATGAGACCTCTGGTAAAAATGTCGGTAATATTTCGAAACGCGCTAATGCCTGTGAGGGAATGTGGATGGCAGTCCTCTTCTGCAGACTGCTTTCTCAAAGTACTAACACTTGAACAACATTGATATCTCCCCGTTCTCGATTTTATAAATCAACTTTAGCTGCAGCAACGGGGCTTGGCTTTGTAATGAGTTGCCTGCAGCCCATAGGGCCCCGGAATCTTACCCAGAGCATCTGATCGCCACTCTTCCTGGTCACCGCACCAGCCTCTGCTCACACATGAATCTCAGCCTGTTGATTGTATACATATATATTCATATATATATGTGTGTATATATATATATATATATATATATACACCTGGACGGGGATCAAAACTTTTAGGCAATACCTAATAAAAAGTGAGCATTGTCTCTCCCTAGAGGAAAGAAAAGGTGAGCTGCAGAAAAACAAATTGTTGACTTAGTAAAATAAGTTCTGCAGGGTGATATAAAGTATTTATTTTCGTCGTCGCATTTACATCCACTCCTTTTGGCCGCGGCTTCGTCCCTCCAGATCTGCGGAGGTATATGACACTCACTTCTCCGTTTTCCGCCTTCTTAACTTTCCTGAAAAGAAGAATAAATAATTTTTTTTCCGTCTAAAGCGCAGCAAATAAACATTCTGTATACCCACAGATAGGTTGTATCATCTGTACGAACAAATTACGGTACTCGTGTTTCTAGTAAAATCTCCTGTATTCTGTTTACATTATGCCATTTCTGTTTGTAATTATTTTATTTTTATTTTATGTCACTTTTAACACAAGCCAGACCGGTTTTCCCCCGTGTTTCGTACACAATGCTCTCTTTCTCGATAAGATGTTCTCTCCTATCTTTTCGCTTTTTTCTTTTAAAAAATGTTTATAGTTCCCCACGAGCAATTCTCCAATATTTCACTCTTGCGTTTTAAGGACTTGTCCCTGTCTTGCTTTATTTGTTTGTGTGAAATTTAGTTTGAAAGGAGATCAGAGAGAGCAGGAGGGGTTTGTAATAAGAGAATGACCAAGTGACCTAAAGGCTGATTATATGTCATTAACTGGAGACTTGGTGTATCCAAATTACCAAAAAGACCTCACTCAGCCAGATCAATTACACCGAGATACGTATATAGGAATTACGGTACGGGCTGATGCTTGCAACAAGTGTGCAGCCGACTTTTGTAGGACTCAGCTGCTGAATTTTCGGACGAGCCCGTGTACTGCAGCCGACCCCGGGCAAGCGGGAGCTGGGTGCAGTGCAGCAGGTATACGGGGCACCGGACACCGGCAGGACGACACCGACATTTTGGGGCGTGTAGTTAGGGCCAAATTGCAGCTAATTTTCACTGCTCCAGAGGGATTTTTCTCTTAAGCCAAGCGAGGTTACCTTTGATCTATGAAGGCTTCTTAAACCCCAGACTCGTTAAATGGAGACTTTCCATGAAGAATGACAAAAGAAGTGTTGATTTTTGTTAACCTAAACACTAAAAGATGCCAGCCTAGCCTTCTTCTTCCTCCACCGCCTGAACTTCAGATGTTGGAAGACAAAATATTCGTTAATGAAGGCAATTACATTCGCGAGCTATTTCGTCAGCATCGAGCTCAAGAGCAATTTAAGATATTCTTTCCCGGGAATACAAACAAATATTATGTGGAAAAACAGCGTGTTTGTATGCTTGTGAGTGTTTATACATGAGTGCACGTATAGGAGATGCATATAACAATTCCAATAAATAGAGACACACTGTGTTCACTGCAGAATCTCTTAAGGTCTTTATTACCATTCTTCTGACAAAGAAGGGCTTTTGGTTGGAATTCGTTATGTTTTTCTTTTCTTTCCCTGATTCCTGTCCAGGGTCTAAATGCAACTCTGGATGCTCAGTCACAAATATAGCAATCCTCGAATAATTGCTTGCACATGCAGCGGTAAAATGCGTAGGGTCCCCTGCTTACTACCAATCATTGCGACTCACGAAATGGTCAGTGTCTTGGGTTTTTCTCATCCTTCATCTTTTTTTTTCTTTTTTCCTTTTTTTTCTTTTCTTCCTTTTTTTCTTTTTTTTTTTTTTTTTTTCTTTTTTTTTTTTGTATACACAACGGCTGCGAAATTATCATACCTGAAATATGTGGGGGTTCATTACCGATAATAGTAACGTAAACCAGGGTTCTTCCACCTCCAAGGGCAGCGATTAATTCGGGCCTGCTGGGCCCGATCCCACCCTCTGCCCTGGGCGTTGAAATACAGGTTGTGTGAGCACAAGAGAGGGTACAAGCCAGGCCCATTAGGCACAAGTCCTTTCCATTAACCCGCACTGACAGGTTGACCTCCAAATCATATTTCTCCGTACCTCTTTTCAAAAATCCTTTTTCTTGCGTGTTTATGTTCTCTCACGAACTCCTAAGCGATGGCCCAGACACAGGATGTGTCTCATCCCCGGGACACGGGATGCTCCAGCATCCCCAAATCCATCCGAGGATGATACCCCTTTCTGATACGTTTGGTCCCGGGTCAATGACATCATGCACTCTATAAATTCAATCCTGTCTCGGCTTTTCAAGCCGTGCGCCGGCCGGTTGAGCGGTGTGGTGGGCAGCCGCGAGAAAGGAGAAGGAATCGGCACCCCGGTACTTAGGGAGCTGCGGGAAGGAGAGACGCTCAGGGGCTGCCTCAAAAGCAAAGGACGGGATGTCTTTGGGGTGCTTTCGTGTGTCTGATTATTTCTTTGCTTTAATGAAAGTTATGGAGGGAGATCCCGGCGCTGCTGCACGGAGCAGCGATGGGTATGTCTGGCGCCGGTACCTGGCACCTCAGTGGTGACTGCGGCTCTCGTCGCTGCCCTGTCCCCATGATCGTCCCAGCGATTTCGGACGCTCCTCAAAAGGAAGGTGCGGTAAAGAAGCCAATGAGCAGGCTCGCTGCCCAGGCACCGGTGAGGCGCCTCTCTGCCCCTGGCCTGCTCCTCACAGTGCCTGGCCATTCCCAGTCAGCCAGCCCGGGAGACCCCAGCAGATGTGGGTTTCCGACCACCCAGCGTCGGCATCTCTTCCCCGTTTCCATACGGTTTTCCCCGACTGATTCGGAGAAATTAGCTTAATTTGCAATTTAGCTTAATTCACACAAGCCCGGGGGGAGGAGGGGGGAGCACAGCTCTATTGTTCTGTTATCCCAACTCCCACCCTACTCCTGGCCCGGAGGAGAGAAGTGACCAGGCGATAAGCGGCCCGGCGGCGACTGAGCGCCGGGGCAGGGCAGCGGGTGGCCCCGGCGGCGCTGAGCGGGCGCCCGGCCCGCCGCCCCCCGCCGCGGGCTCCGGCCCCGCTCCCCGAGCACCCACCGGGGGGCAAGGGCAGCCCCTTCCTCCCGCTCGGCCCCGCGGAGGGCTGCGGGGCTGGACAGCCAACGACCGCAGGGCACAACCTAACGGTACAGCCCTACACACCGACTCCCGAAAAAATAAAATAAAATTTAAAAAGCGGGTAGAGGAAGAGAGAACCAGCCTCGGTACAATCTCCAACAAAACTTCTTTATTATAGCAAGCTAGGAGAGCCCTGTTTGGCAGCAGAATCCAGATAAATCGCCGCCTAACATGCAACTATTTTGGCAGGGAAATAAAGTGACATAAGACTAGGGGGTTTTTTTCTTTTCTGTTTTTTTTTTTTCTTGGTTTTTCTTTTTTTCACCACATGTTTTGTGAACAAAAAAAAATTCTAATCAAATCAATAAGTGTAAGATTGGCAAAATGATGGTGCTCTTTAGCCGGCTTTGAGCATAGTATCGGGAAAGGTACTTTGAGCTTTAGCGTTTTTCAATGAGTGGATCAAGCAGAAAAGGCTACAACCCATAATCGGAAATCCTGAGTATGCAAAAGCTGAGGGAGGACAAGAGAGTTGCATTTGTTCTAAAACTGGCTTTATAAAACCCATAAATAAAGAGGAAAAGATATATAAAGATATACATATATATATATAAGAGATCTTTCTGAGTGCTTTATCTAGAGACCGTCTTTCTCCAAAGTTAATTAAGCCATCATGATGCTAGCTTTGGAGACTGGTGTTCTGATCGGTATCTCCTGTATATTTTATTACTTTTTCTCTGTCTCACGTTTTCCGTTTCCTTTATCATTGTAGATGCTGTCAGAGCAGCCGTAGTGTCTTTTCACAGAGACTGTCCCAGTTGCAGTCTAACCTGCAATGTATCGGAAAGCTCGTACACAAACAGGGAGAGTGTAAAGAAACACTCCCGTTTGCAAGCCAATATAACTTTCCGGCCTTGACAATGTCCACTTCTTCTTCCCATCAAGAATATATCGCAGCAAAACAAAGCCGGAGAACCGCTGTAGAAACTGGGTGGATTTCCAGGCTGCGCCCTGCAGACATCTCACGCCGAGAGGCAGGGGCACGCTGCCCAACCGCTCCAGGGCTCTGCCTGCACGGTCTGCCCACGGCCTTCCTTACATTTAAAAATCCACACTGCAGGCACATTTTTTCTTTGGGATAACACAATATATACACGTGTGCTTGCGCATATATAGATACAGATATCCATCAGCTGGTTACAAGCTTGTGTGTGTGCGTATAAGATATATGTGTATATACATCAATTCTACATCTGGACTAGTTTTTCACTTTCGTACTCAGTTTACACCCAGACGCTCACGCATATGTGTATATGCTTATAAAAACCTACGCCTGCATGTCTGTGCTCCGTGCATGTCTCCTCTCTAGGTCCAACTCAACACTCTCCGTCCTGCCGAATCCCGGGGCCGGCACTCTTCTTCGCCTTTAGTATTACCCCGACGAAGCTAGCTCCCGGGTACAGCAGCAGGCTGCTCCTTGGCGGGCGGCCTCACCCTCGGAGACCGTCCCCTCCCTGCAGGGTATTCCCCGCCGAGAGCCGGCAGACCCCCTCGCAAACCCCCCGGGTCCCAGCAAGCCGCCGGTACCGCCGGGAGCCCTCTCCATCCTCTCCACCGCCCGACCTCAGCCTGCCTCCTCTCCCCGGCACTGAGCTGATTTTCGCCCTCTTCCCACCACCCAGCGCTTCCCCCGAGGTACTCCCACCGCCTCTGCAGACGGGCCGGAGAGCGCATTAAGCTGCTGCAGAAATTGGACTACAGTTCTTGCTGCCTTCTTTCGCAGACTCCTCCATCTCTATCTTTCTTTCTTTAATTTATGACCTCTCAGCTCCTGTTGACACAGTTTTCCACACTGCCTATATTGTAGAACTGCATTGCAATGTACGCCGAATCAGCCTAGGCGTCAGCCAGCACAAATAAGGGTGGGTATTTGGTATTTCGCAGCTATTTAGTAATGCTCGGCTCCATTTGAGGATGACAACAAATGCACCTCGCCTCCGAGTTATCCATGAGTTATAGCCTGAGATCAATTTTTCTTTTGCACTATCTTCAATCTTACTAAAGCAAAGCATCTAAATAGCTACAGGATATTCCCTCCTTGGCCTGGCCCTTAAGCAAACATTTAACAACTCCCTTTCGATAACTAAACCTGCTTTCCGCAGATGCTGGTCTTTTTTTTTTAGTAGCAAAAGCAGGAATGCTGAGAAATACTCATACATTTGCTAGTAAAAGCCAGAAAATTAGCTCGGAACATGCTGTAAAAGATATTCGGTTACTTACCGATCATACCAATTCAAGAAGCATGAAACCGATTTCAGGCGCGTGAGTCACTCGGATGAACGCTGGTGGAGGTGCATAGGCGCAGGCAGTAAGCTAGAAAACAACCAGTTAGAGTCGAACTTGCTGTTAATGTCTCAAAACAATTCTTTCAAAACCATCCCCGTCTAAGCCCCGAGCGCTCTTCTGCCTCGGTCAGCCAGCGGGCGCGCAGCCGGAGCCAGCCCATGCTAGCCCGGGTCGCAAGCCGGGTGACAGGCAAGGCAGAGCAGCTTCGCCTCCCTCCTCAAGGAAACTAGTGATCTAGTGGTGTGTATTAACCAGCAGTACGAGCACAAGCCGGAGCAATGCTGGGGTATGCCTGGCGCAATCGGGCATCGATGAAGTGCCCTCCGAAGCCGGTTTTATGTGGTCCTCCACCGGACTGGCACAGAGCACTTTGCCAAAGCAACCTCAGAGCCTATCAAGCTCTCACACAGACTTTTGCCAAGAAACTTCTTGGATCCATACTGTACCTGGTTTGAGATTATCCGATATTTAAGTTTTAATGAGTTTGTAGGGGGGGGTTTGTTGTTTGGGTTTTTTCAAATTTTTTAAATGCAGATTTTACTGTAGGGCATCTGCTAAACACTTGCATTAACCTCTGCCTCCATGATAATTTTTCCCCCCATGTTTTAATTACATTAGGGATGCGGAGGGGCAGCCAATCCTAAAAGAGGAGCTCGGCAATTAGCAGAGCGAACATCAAAAAGTTTTATTGCGGAGGGCGAAGGGCTCCGCCCCCGCTCCGGCCATTGGCGGCCGCCGCTTCTGACGACATATATTAACCCGAGCGGCCCTAAAC